>WNGS01000897.1:67664-78141 GCA_020271785.1 Procambarus virginalis | reverse complement strand
CAACACCACCATACATCACAGGTGCCCCAGTGAGTCAGACAACACATCAATCATCACCATACATCACAGGCGGCCCAGTGAGTCAGACAACACATCAATCATCACCATACATCACAGGTGCCCAGTGAGTCAGACAACACCATCAATCATCACCATACATCACAGGTGCCCAGTGAGTCAGACAACACAACCATACATCACAGGTGCCCAGTGAGTCAGACAACATCACCATACATCACAGGCGCCCCAGTGAGTCAGACAACACCATCAATCATCACCATACATCACAGGTGCCCCAGTGAGTCAGACAACACCATCAATCATCACCATACATCACAGGTGCCCCCAGTGAGTCAGACAACACCATTAATCATCACCATACATCACAGGTGCTCCAGTGAGTCAGGCAACATCACCATACATCACAGGCGCCGCAGTGAGTCAGACAACACCATCAATCATCACCATACATCACAGGTGCCCCAGTGGGTCAGACAACACCATCAATCATCACCATACATCACAGTTGCCCCAGTGAGTCAGACAACACCACCATACATCATAGGTGCCCAGTGAGTCAGACAACACCATCAATCATCACCATACATCTCAGGTGCCCCAGTGAGTCAGACAACATCACCATACATCACAGGCGTCCCAGTGAGTCAGACAACACCATCAATCATCACCATACATCACAGGTGCCCCAGTGCGTCAGACAACACCATCAATCATCACCATACATCACAGTTGCCCAGTGAGTCAGACAACACCACCATACATCACAGTGCCCCAGTGAGTCAGACAACATCACCATACATCACAGGTGCCCCAGTGAGTCAGACAACACCACCATACATCACAGGCGCCCCAGTGAGTCAGACAACACCACCATACATCACAGGTGCCCCAGTGAGTCAGACACACACCACCATACATCACAGGTGCCCCAGTGAGTCAGACAATCACCATACATCACAGGCGGCCCAGTGAGTCAGACAACATCACCATACATCACAGGCGGCCCAGTGAGTCAGACAACACCACCATACATCACAGGCGCCCCAGTGAGTCAGACAACACCACCATACATCACAGGCGGCCCAGTGAGTCAGACAACATCACCATACATCACAGGCGGCCCAGTGAGTCAGACAACACCACCATACTCACAGGCGCCCGAGTGAGTCAGACAACATCACCATACATCACAGCGGCCCAGTGAGTCAGACAACACCACCATACATCACAGGGCGCCCAGTGAGTCAGACAACACCACCATACATCACAGGTGCCCCAGTGAGTCAGACAACACCATACATCACAGGTGCCCAGTGAGTCAGACAACACCACATAAATCACAGGTGCCCCAGTGAGTCAGACAACACCATCAATCATCAATACATCACAGGTGCCCCAGTGAGTCAGACAACATCACCATACATCACAGGTGCCCCAGTGAGTCAGACAACACCACCATACATCACAGGTGCCCCAGTGAGTCAGACAACATCACCATACATCACAGGTGCCCCAGTGAGTCAGACAACATCACCATACATCACAGGTGCCCCAGTGAGTCAGACAACACCACCATACATCACAGGTGCCCCAGTGAGTCAGACAAACCATCAATCATCACCATACATCACAGGTGTCCAGTGAGTCAGACAAAACCACCATACATCACAGGTGCCCCAGTCAGTCAGACAACACCAATCATCACAGGTGCCCCTGAGTCAGACAACACCATCAATCATCACCATACATCACAGGTGCCCAGTGAGTCAGACAACACCACCATACATCACAGGTGCCCAGTGAGTCAGACAACATCACCATACATCACAGGCGTCCCAGTGAGTCAGACAACACCATCAGTCATCACCATACATCACAGGTGCCCCAGTGAGTCAGACAACACCATCAATCATCACCATACATCACAGGTGCCCAGTGAGTCAGACAACACATCAATCATCACCAAACATCACAGGTGCCCCAGTGAGTCAGACAACATCACCATACATCACGAGTGCCCCAGTGAGTCAGACAACATCACCATACATCACAGGCGCCGCAGTGAGTCAGACAACACCATCAATCATCACATACATCACAGGTGCCCAGTGAGTCAGACAACACCACCATACATCACAGGCGCCCCAGTGAGTCAGACAACACCACCATACATCACAGGCGCCCCAGTGAGTCAGACAACACCACCTACATCACAGGCGCCCCAGTGAGTCAGACAACACCATCAACATCACCATACATCACAGGTGCCACAGTGAGTCAGACAACACCATCAATCATCACCATACATCACAGGTGCCACAGTGAGTAAGACAACACCACCATACATCACAGGTGCCCCAGTGAGTCAGACAACACCATCAATCATCACCAAAACACACAGGTGCCCCAGTGAGTCAGACAACACCACCATACATCACAGGTGCCCCAGTGAGTCAGACAACATCACCATACATCACAGGCGTCCCAGTGAGTCAGACAACACCATCAGTCATCACCATACATCACAGGTGCCCCAGTGAGTCAGACAACACCATCAATCATCACCATACATCACAGGTGCCCCAGTGAGTCAGACAACATCACCATACATCACAGGTGCCCCAGTGAGTCAGACAACACCATCAATCATCACCATACATCACAGGTGCCCCAGTGAGTCAGACAACACATCAATCATCACCATACACACAGGTGCCCCAGTGAGTCAGACAACATCACCATACATCACAGGTGCCCCAGTGAGTCAGACAACACCATCAGTCATCACCATACATCACAGGTGCCCCAGTGAGTCAGACAACACCATCAATCATCACCATACATCACAGTTGCCCCAGTGAGTCAGACAACACCACCAATCATCACCATACATCACAGGTGCCCCAGTGAGTCAGACAACACCATCAATCATCNCACCATATACACTGTAACAATGTGCACCACAGTACACTGTAACAATGTGCGCCATACTACACTGTAACAATGTGCACCAACTACACTGTAACAATCTGTGCACCACAGTACACTGTAACAATGTGCACCACAGTACACTGTAATAATGTGCACCACAGTACACTGTAACAATGTGCACCACAGTACACTGTAACAATGTGCACCATACTACACTGTAACAATGTGCACCATACTACACTGTAACAATGTGCACCCACTACACTGTAACAATGTGCACCATACTACACTGTACAATGTGCACCACAGTACACTGTAACAATGTGCACCATACTACACTGTAACAATGTGCACCACAGTACACTGTAACAATGTGCACCATACTACACTGTAACAATGTGCACCATACTACACTGTAACAATGTGCACCACAGTACACTGTAACAATGTGCACCATACTACACTGTAACAATGTGCACCATACTACACTGTAACAATGTGCACCACAGTACACTGTAACAATGTGCACCATACTACACTGTAACAATGTGCACCACAGTACACTGTAACAATGTGCACCATATACACTGTAACAATGTGCACCTACTACACTGTAACAATGTGCACCATACTACACTGTAACAATGTGCACCATACTACACTGTAACAATGTGCACCACACTACACTGTAACAATGTGCACCACAGTACACTGTAACAATGTGCACCACAGTACACTGTAACAATGTGCACCACAGTACACTGTAACAATGTGCACCACAGTACACTGTAACAATGTGCACCACAGTACACTGTAACAATGTGCACCATACTACACTGTAACAATGTGCACCACAGTACACTGTAACAATGTGCACCATACCACTGTAACAATGGTGCCCAGTACACTGTAACAATGTGCACCATACTACACTGTAACAATGTGCACCATACTACACTGTAACAATGTGCACCATGTACACTGTAACAATGTGCACCATACTACACTGTAACAATGTGCACCACAGTACACTGTAACAATGTGCACCATACTACACTGTAACAATGTGCACCACAGTACACTGTAACAATGTGCACCATACTACACTGTAACAATGTGCACCATACTACACTGTAACAATGTGCACCACAGTACACTGTAACAATGTGCACCACAGTACACTGTAACAATGTGCACCATACTACACTGTAACAATGTGCACCATACTACACTGTACAATGTGCACCACAGTACACTGTAACAATGTGCACCATACTACACTGTAACAATGTGCACCACAGTACACTGTAACAATGTGCCACCATACTACACTGTAACAATGTGCACCATACTACACTGTAACAATGTGCACCATACTACACTGTAACAATGTGCACCATACTACACTGTAACAATGTGCACCACAGTACACTGTAACAATGTGCACCATACTACACTGTAACAATGTGCACCATACTACACTGTAACAATGTGCACCACTACACTGTAACAATGGCACCACAGTACACTAACAATGTGCACCACAGTACACTGTAACAATGTGCACCACAGTACACTGTAACAATGTGCACCATACTACACTGTAACAATGTGCACCACACTACACTGTAACAATGTGCACCATACTACACTGTAACAATGTGCACCACAGTACACTGTAACAATGTGCACCATACTACACTGTAACAATGTGCACCACAGTACACTGTAACAATGTGCACCACAGTACACTGTAACAATGTGCACCACAGTACACTGTAACAATGTGCACCATACTACACTGTAACATTGTAACAATGTGCACCACAGTACACACACTGACAATGTGCACCATACTACACTGTAACAATGTGCACCATACTACACTGTAACAATGTGCACCATACTACACTGTAACAATGTGCACCATACTACACTGTAACAATGTGCACCATACTACACTGTAACAATGTGCACCATACTACACTGTAACAATGTGCACCACTACACTGTAACACTGTGCACCATACTACACTGTAACAATGTGCACCACAGTACACTGTAACAATGTGCACCATACTACACTGTAACAATGTGCACCATACTACACTGTAACAATGTGCACCACAGTACACTGTAACAATGTGCACCATACTACACTGTAACAATGTG
The DNA here is from genome assembly GCA_020271785.1 of Procambarus virginalis. NCBI lineage: Eukaryota > Metazoa > Arthropoda > Malacostraca > Decapoda > Cambaridae > Procambarus > Procambarus virginalis. The sequence continues at coordinate 73,017 of WNGS01000897.1, read as the reverse complement.
CACATACTACACTGTAACAATGTGCACCATACTACACTGTAACAATGTGCACCAGTACTACATGTAACAATGTCACCACTACACTGTAACAATGTGCACCATACTACACTGTAACAATGTGCACCATACTACACTGTAACAATGTGCACCATACTACACTGTAACAATGTGCACCATACTACACTGTAACAATGTGCACATACTACACTGTAACATGTGCACCACAGTACACTGTAACAATGTGCACCACAGTACACTGTAACAATGTGCACCATACTACACTGAACAATGTGCACCACAGTACACTGTAACAATGTGCACCATACTACACTGTAACAATGTGCACCATACTACACTGTAACAATGTGCACCACAGTACACTGTAACAATGTGCACACCATACTACAACTGTAACAATGTGCACCACAGTACACTGTAACAATGTGCACCATACTACACTGTAACAATGTGCACCATACTACACTGTAACAATGTGCACCACAGTACACTGTAACAATGTGCACCACAGTACACTGTAACAATGTGCACCACAGTACACTGTAACAATGTGCACCACAGTACACTGTAACAATGTGCACCATACTACACTGTAACAATGTGCACCATACTACACTGTAACAATGTGCACCATACTACACTGTAACAATGTGCACCACAGTACACTGTAACAATGTGCACCATACTACACTGTAACAATGTGCACCATACTACACTGTAACAATGTGCACCACACTACACTGTAACAATGTGCACCATACTACACTGTAACAATGTGCACCTACTACACTGTAACAATGTGCACCACAGTACACTGTAACAATGTGCACCACAGTACACTGTAACAATGTGCACCACAGTACACTGTAACAATGTGCACCACTACACTGTAACAATGTGCACCATACTACACTGTAACAATGTGCACCACAGTACACTGTAACAATGTGCACCACAGTACACTGTAACAATGTGCACCACAGTACACTGTAACAATGTGCACCACAGTACACTGTAACAATATGCACCACAGTACACTGTAACAATGTGCACCACAGTACACTGTAACAATGTGCACCATACTACACTGTAACAATGTGCACCACAGTACACTGTAACAATGTGCACCATACTACACTGTAACAATGTGCACCATACTACACTGTAACAATGTGCACCATACTACACTGTAACAATGTGCACCATACTACACTGTAACAATGTGCACCATACTACACTGTAACAATGTGCACCATGCTACACTGTAACAATGTGCTCCATACTACACTGTAACAATGTGCACCACAGTACACTGCAACACTGTGCACCATACTACACTGTAACAATGTGCACCACAGTACACTGTAACAATGTGCACCATACTACACTGTAACAATGTGCACCATACTACACTGTAACAATGTGCACCACAGTACACTGTAACAATGTGTACCATACTACACTGTAACAATGTGTACCATACTACACTGTAAAAATGTGCACCATACTACACTGTAACAATGAGCACAGTACTACATAGTAACAATGTGTATAGTACTACACAGTAACATTGTGCACCATACTACACTGTAACAATGTGCACCATACTACACTGTAACAATGTGCATCATACTACACTGTAACAATGTGCACCATACTACACTGTACCAATGTGCACCATACTACACTGTACCAATGTGCACCATACTACACTGTAACAATGTGCACCACAGTACACTGTAATAATGTGCACCACAGTACACTGTAACAATGTGAACCATACTACACTGTAACAATGTGCACCACAGTACACTGTAACAATGTGTACCATACTACACTGTAACAATGTGTACCATACTACACTGTAACAATGTGCACCATACTACACTGTAACAATGTGCACCATACTACACTGTAACAATGTGCACCATGCTACACTGTAACAATGTGCTCCATACTACACTGTAACAATGTGCACCACAGTACACTGCAACACTGTGCACCATACTACACTGTAACAATGTGCACCACAGTACACTGTAACAATGTGCACCATACTACACTGTAACAATGTGCACCATACTACACTGTAACAATGTGCACCACAGTACACTGTAACAATGTGTACCATACTACACTGTAACAATGTGTACCATACTACACTGTAAAAATGTGCACCATACTACACTGTAACAATGAGCACAGTACTACATAGTAACAATGTGTACAGTACTACACAGTAACATTGTGCACCATACTACACTGTAACAATGTGCACCATACTACACTGTAACAATGTGCACCATACTACACTGTAACAATGTGCACCATACTACACTGTACCAATGTGCACCATACTACACTGTAACAATGTGCAATACAGTACACTGTAATAATGTGCACCACAGTACACTGTAACAATGTGCACCACAGTACACTGTAACAATGTGCACCACAGTACACTGTAATAATGTGCACCATACTACACTGTAACAATGTGCACCATAATACACTGTAACAATGTGCACCACAGTGCACTGTAACAATGTGCACCATACTACACTGTAACAATGTGCACCACAGTACACTATAACAATGTGCACCATACTACACTGTAACAATGTGCACCATACTACACTGTAACAATCTGCACCGCAGTACACTGTAACAATATGCACCACAGTACACTGTAACAATGTGCACCACAGTACACTGTAACAATGTGCACCATACTACACTGTAACAATGTGCACCATACTGCACTGTAACAATGTGCACCATACTACACTGTAACAATGTGCACCATACTACACTGTAACAATGTGCACCATACTACACTGTAACAATGTTCACCACAGTACACTGTAACACTGTGCACCATACTACACTGTAACAATGTGCACCATAGTACACTGTAACAATGTGCACCACAGTACACTGTAACAATGTGCACCATACTACACTGTAACAATGTGCACCATACTACACTGTAACAATGTGCACCATACTACACTGTAACAATGTGCACCACAGTACACTGTAACACTGTGCACCATACTACACTGTAACAATGTGCACCATACTACACTGTAACAATGTGCACCACAGTACACTGTAACAATGTGCACCATACTACACTGTAACAATGTGCACCATACTACACTGTAACAATGTACACAGTACTACATAGTAACAATGTGCACAGTACTACACAGTAACAATGTGCACCATACTACACTATAACAATGTACACCATACTACACTGTAACAATGTGCACAGTACTACATAGTAACAATGTGCACCATACTACACTGTAACAATGTGCACCATACTACACTGTAACAATGTGCACCATACTACACTGTAACAATGTGCACCATACTACACTGTAACAATGTGCACCATAATACACTGTAACAATGTGCACCATACTACACTGTAACAATGTGCACAGTACTACATAGTAACAATGTGCACCATACTACACTGTAACAATGTGCACCATACTACAATGTAACAATGTGCACCATACTACACTGTAAGAATGTGCACCATACTACACTGTAACAATGTGCACCACAGTACACTGTAACAATGTGCACCATACTACACTTTAACAATGTGCACCATACTACACTGTAATAATGTGCACCACAGTACACTGTAACAATGTGCACCATACTACACTTTAACAATGTGCACCATACTACACTCTAACAATGTGCACCATACTACACTGTAACAATGTGCACCATAATACACTGTAACAATGTGCACCATAATACACTGTAACAATGTGCACCATAATACAAACATTGATATACTTATCAATTTTGTACTGTTCACTTTATAGAGTTTGTAAAATTTAAGCTAAACAATGTAAATATTGCTAGGCCTACTGTGTATCATATACTATATTAGGCCTCATAGTGCGTGTGTTAGGCCTAGCAAGGGAGGGTTAGTTTGTCTCTGCAACAAAGTAGATAATCGTTTTCCGGTTTACAAATTCAATAGTACCCATTTCTACTTTCTAATTGTGGTATATGTACTGTGGTGGTGATCCTCCGTACAGGTACTACCATGACAGGAGGTTGGACTGACCCACACAGTGCACGCCAGCCCTCATATTAACAGGTAAATGACACAACTGCAGGCAGGCGAGGAGTGACAATAACGTGGCTGAAGTATGTTGACCAGACCACACACTAGAAGGTGAAGGGACGAACACGTTTCGTCATCGACTTGTGAATGGTCCGTGAGGGACCGAAACGTCGTCGTCCCTTCACCTTCTAGTGTGTGGTCTGGTCAACACAACTATATAATTCAGGACAATTAATAACACTACCAATCATCACCATACATCAGAGGTGCCCCGTGAGTCAGACAACACCACCATACATCACAGGTGCCCCAGTGAGTCAGACAACACCACCATACATCAGAGGTGCCCCAGTGAGTCAGACAACACCACCATACATCACAGGTGCCCCAGTGAGTCAGACAACACCACCATACATCACAGGTGCCCCAGTGAGTCAGACAACACCACCATACATCACAGGCGCCCCAGTGAGTCAGACAACACCACCATACATCACAGGCGCCCCAGTGAGTCAGACAACACCACCATACATCACAGGTGCCGCAGTGAGTCAGACAACACCATACATCACAGGTGCCCCAGTGAGTCAGACAACATCACCATACATCATAGGTGCCCCAGTGAGTCAGACAACACCACCATACATTACAGGTGCCCCAGTGAGTCAGACAACACCACCATACATCACAGGTGCCGCAGTGAGTCAGACAACACCATACATCACAGGTGCCCCAGTGAGTCAGACAACATCACCATACATCATAGGTGCCCCAGTGAGTCAGACAACACCACCATACATCACAGGTGCCCCAGTGAGTCAGACAACACCACCATACATCACAGGTGCCCCAGTGAGTCAGACAACACCACCATACATCACAGGTGCCCCAGTGAGTCAGAACAACACCACCATACATCACAGGTGCCCCAGTGAGTCAGACAACACCACCATACATCACAGGTGCCCCAGTGAGTCAGACATCCACCATACATCACAGGTGCCCCAGTGAGTCAGACAACACCACCATACATCACAGGTGCCCCAGTGAGTCAGACAACATCACCATACATCACAGGCGCCCCAGTGAGTCAGACAACACCATCAATCATCACCATACATCACAGGCCCCAGTGAGTCAGACAACACCACCATACATCACAGGTGCCCCAGTGAGTTAGACAACACCATCAATCATCACCCATACATCACAGGTGCCCCAGTGAGTCAGACA
>WNGS01000897.1:55687-67084 GCA_020271785.1 Procambarus virginalis | reverse complement strand
CACCACAGTACACTGTAACAATGTGCACCATACTACACTGTAACAATGTGCACCACAGTACACTGTAACAATGTGCACCACAGTACACTGTAACAATGTGCACCATACTACACTGTAACAATGTGCACCACAGTACACTGTAACAATGTGCACCATACTACACTGTAACAATGTGCACCATACTACACTGTAACAATGTGCACCACAGTACACTGTAACAATGTGCACCATACTACACTGTAACAATGTGCACCATACTACACTGTAACAATGTGCACACACTACACTGTAACAATGTGCACCATACTACACTGTAACAATGTGCACCACACTACACTGTACAATGTGCACCATACTACACTGTAACAATGTGCACCAGTACTACTGTAACAATGTGCACCATACTACACTGTAACAATGTGCACCACAGTACACTGTAACAATGTGCACCACAGTACACTGTAACAATGTGCACCATACTACACTGTAACAATGTGCACCACAGTACACTGTAACAATGTGCACCACAGTACACTGTAACAATGTGCACCACAGTACACTGTAACAATGTGCACCATACTACACTGTAACAATGTGCACCACAGTACACTGTAACAATGTGCACCACTACACTGTAACAATGTGCACCACAGTACACTGTAACAATGTGCACCACAGTACACTGTAACAATGTGCACCACAGTACACTGTAACAATGTGCACCAAGTACACTGTAACAATGTGCACCATACTACACTGTAACAATGTGCACACAGTACACTGTAACAATGTGCACCAACTACACTGTAACAATGTGCACCATACTACACTGTAACAATGTGCACCATACTACACTGTAACAATGTGCACCACTACACTGTAACAATGTGCACACATAGTACACTGTAACAATGTGCACCACAGTACACTGTAACAATGTGCACCATACTACACTGTAACAATGTGCACCATACTACACTGTAACAATGTGCACCACAGTACACTGTAACATGTGCACCACAGTACACTGTAACAATGTGCACCACAGTACACTGTAACAATGTGCACCACAGTACACTGTAACAATGTGCACCACAGTACACTGTAACAATGTGCACCATACTACACTGTAACAATGTGCACCACAGTACACTGTAACAATGTGCACCATACTACACTGTAACAATGTGCACCATACTACACTGTAACAATGTGCACCACAGTACACTGTAACAATGTGCACCATACACACTGTACAATGTGCACCATACTACACTGTAACAATGTGCACCCAGTACACTGTAACAATGTGCACCACAGTACACTGTAACAATGTGCACCACAGTACACTGTAACAATGTGCCACATAACACTGTAACAATGTGCACCATACTACACTGTAACAATGTGCACCATACTACACTGTAACAATGTGCACCACATACACTGTAACAATGTGCACCATACTACACTGTAACAATGTGCACCACAGTACACTGTAACAATGTGCACCATACTACACTGTAACAATGTGCACCACAGTACACTGTAACAATGTGCACCATACTACACTGTAACAATGTGCACCATACTACACTGTAACAATGTGCACCACAGTACACTGTAACAATGTGCACCATACTACACTGTAACAATGTGCACCATACTACACTGTAACATGTGCACCACAGTACACTGTAACAATGTGCACCACAGTACACTGTAACAATGTGCACCACAGTACACTGTAACAATGTGCACCACAGTACACTGTAACAATGTGCACCATACTACACTGTAACAATGTGCACCACAGTACACTGTAACAATGTGCACCATACTACACTGTAACAATGTGCACCATACTACACTGTAACAATGTGCACCATACTACACTGTAACAATGTGCACCACAGTACACTGTAACACTGTGCACCATACTACACTGTAACAATGTGCACCACAGTACACTGTAACAATGTGCACCACTATACACTGTAACAATGTGCACCATACTACACTGTAACAATGTGCACCACAGTACACTGTAACAATGTGCACCATACTACACTGTAACAATGTGCACCATACTACACTGTAACAATGTGCACCACAGTACACTGTAACAATGTGCACCATACTACACTGTAACAATGTGCACCATACTACACTGTAACAATGTGCACAGTACTACATGTAACAATGTGCACATACTACACTGTAACAATGTGCACCATACTACACTGTACAATGTGCACCATACTACACTGTAACAATGTGCACAGTACTACATGTAACAATGTGCACCATACTACACTGTAACAATGTGCACCACAGTACACTGTAACAATGTGCACCACAGTACACTGTAACAATGTGCACCACAGTACACTGTAACAATGTGCACCACAGTACACTGTAACAATGTGCACCACAGTACACTGTAACAATGTGCACCACAGTACACTGTAACAATGTGCACCATACTACACTGTAACAATGTGCACCACAGTACACTGTAACAATGTGCACCACAGTACACTGTAACAATGTGCACCACAGTACACTGTAACAATGTGCACCACAGTACACTGTAACAATGTGCACCACAGTACACTGTAACAATGTGCACCATACTACACTGTAACAATGTGCACCATACTACACTGTAACAATGTGCACCACAGTACACTGTAACAATGTGCACCATACTACACTGTAACAATGTGCACCATACTACACTGTAACAATGTGCACCATACTACACTGTAACAATGTGCACCATACTACACTGTAACAATGTGCACCATACTACACTGTAACAATGTGCACCACAGTACACTGTAACAATGTGCACCATACTACACTGTAACAATGTGCACCATACTACACTGTAACAATGTGCACCATACTACACTGTAACAATGTGCACCATACTACACTGTAACAATGTGCACCATACTACACTGTAACAATGTGCACCATACTACACTGTAACAATGTGCACCATACTACACTGTAACAATGTGCACCATACTACACTGTAACAATGTGCACCACAGTACACTGTAACAATGTGCACCATACTACACTGTAACAATGTGCACCACAGTACACTGTAACAATGTGCACCACAGTACACTGTAACAATGTGCACCATACTACACTGTAACAATGTGCACCATACTACACTGTAACAATGTGCACCATACTACACTGTAACAATGTGCACCACAGTACACTGTAACAATGTGCACCATACTACACTGTAACAATGTGCACCATACTACACTGTAACAATGTGCACCACAGTACACTGTAACAATGTGCACCATACTACACTGTAACAATGTGCACCATACTACACTGTAACAATGTGCACATACTACACTGTAACAATGTGCACATACTACACTGTAACAATGTGCACCATACTACACTGTAACAATGTGCACCATACTACACTGTAACAATGTGCACCATACTACACTGTAACAATGTGCACCATACTACACTGTAACAATGTGCACCATACTACACTGTAACAATGTGCACCATACTACTGTAACAATGTGCACCACTACACTGTAACAATGTGCACCATACTACACTGTAACAATGTGCACCATAGTACACTGTAACAATGTGCACCATACTACACTGTAACAATGTGCACCATACTACACTGTAACAATGTGCACCATACTACACTGTAACATGTGCACCATACTACACTGTAACAATGTGCACCATACTACACTGTAACAATGTGCACCATACTACACTGTAACAATGTGCACCATACTACACTGTAACAATGTGCACCATACTACACTGTAACAATGTGCACCATACTACACTGTAACAATGTGCACCATACTACACTGTAACAATGTGCACCATACTACACTGTAACAATGTGCACCACTACACTGTAACAATGTGCACATACTACACTGTAACAATGTGCACCATACTACACTGTAACAATGTGCACCATACTACACTGTAACAATGTGCACCATACTACACTGTAACAATGTGCACAGTACTACACTGTAACAATGTGCACATACTACACTGTAACAATGTGCACCATACTACACTGTAACAATGTGCACCATACTACACTGTAACAATGTGCACCATACTACACTGTAACAATGTGCACCATACTACACTGTAACAATGTGCACCATACTACACTGTAACAATGTGCACCATACTACACTGTAACAATGTGCACCATACTACACTGTAACAATGTGCACCATACTACACTGTAACAATGTGCACCATACTACACTGTAACAATGTGCACCATACTACACTGTAACAATGTGCACCATACTACACTGTAACAATGTGCACCATACTACACTGTAACAATGTGCACCATACTACACTGTAACAATGTGCACATACTACACTGTAACAATGTGCACCATACTACACTGTAACAATGTGCACCATACTACACTGTAACAATGTGCACCATACTACACTGTAACAATGTGCACCATACTACACTGTAACAATGTGCACCATACTACACTGTAACAATGTGCACCATACTACACTGTACTACACTGTAACAATGTGCACCATACTACACTGTAACAATGTGCACCATACTACTGTAACAATGTGCACCATACTACACTGTAACATGTGCACCATACTACACTGTAACAATGTGCACCATACTACACTGTAACAATGTGCACCATACTACACTGTAACAATGTGCACCATACTACACTGTAACAATGTGCACAGTACTACACTGTAACAATGTGCACAGTACTACACTGTAACAATGTGCACCATACTACACTGTAACAATGTGCACCATACTACACTGTAACAATGTGCACCATACTACACTGTAACAATGTGCACCATATACACTGTAACAATGTGCACCATACTACACTGTAACAATGTGCACCATACTACACTGTAACAATGTGCACCATACTACACTGTAACAATGTGCACCATACTACACTGTAACAATGTGCACAGTACTACATGTAACAATGTGCACCATACTACACTGTAACAATGTGCACCATAGTACACTGTAACAATGTGCACCATACTACACTGTAACAATGTGCACCATACTACACTGTAACAATGTGCACCATACTACACTGTAACAATGTGCACCATACTACACTGTAACAATGTGCACCATACTACACTGTAACAATGTGCACCATACTACACTGTAACAATGTGCACCATACTACACTGTAACAATGTGCACCACAGTACACTGTAACAATGTGCACCATACTACACTGTAACAATGTGCACCATTCTACACTGTAACAATGTGCACAGTACTACATGTAACAATGTGCACAGTACTACACTGTAACAATGTGCACCATACTACACTGTAACAATGTGCACCATACTACACTGTAACAATGTGCACAGTACTACATGTAACAATGTGCACCATACTACACTGTAACAATGTGCACCATACTACACTGTAAAATGTGCACAGTACTACACTGTAACAATGTGCACAGTACTACATGTAACATGTGCACCATACTACACTGTAACAATGTGCACCATACTACACTGTAACAATGTGCACCATACTACACTGTAACAATGTGCACCATACTACACTGTAACAATGTGCACCATACTACACTGTAACAATGTGCACCATACTACACTGTAACAATGTGCACCATACTACACTGTAACAATGTGCACCATACTACACTGTAACAATGTGCACCATACTACACTGTAACAATGTGCACCATACTACACTGTAACAATGTGCACCATACTACACTGTAACAATGTGCACCTACTACACTGTAACAATGTGCACCAGTACTACTGTAACAATGTGCACAGTACTACATGTAACAATGTGCACATACTACATGTAACAATGTGCACCATACTACACTGTAACAATGTGCACCATACTACACTGTAACAATGTGCACCATACTACACTGTAACAATGTGCACCACTACACTGTAACAATGTGCACATACTACATGTAACAATGTGCACCATACTACACTGTAACAATGTGCACCATATTACACTGTAACAATGTGCACCATACTACACTGTAACAATGTGCACCATACTACACTGTAACAATGTGCACCATACTACACTGTAACAATGTGCACCATACTACACTGTAACAATGTGCACCATACTACACTGTAACAATGTGCACCATACTACACTGTAACAATGTGCACCATACTACACTGTAACAATGTGCACCATACTACACTGTAACAATGTGCACCATACTACACTGTAACAATGTGCACCATACTACACTGTAACAATGTGCACATACTACATGTAACAATGTGCACATACTACATGTAACAATGTGCACATACTACACTGTAACAATGTGCACCATACTACACTGTAACAATGTGCACCATACTACACTGTAACAATGTGCACAGTACTACATGTAACAATGTGCACCATACTACACTGTAACAATGTGCACCATACTACACTGTAACAATGTGCACCATACTACACTGTAACAATGTGCACATACTACACTGTAACAATGTGCACAGTACTACATGTAACAATGTGCACCATACTACACTGTAACAATGTGCACCATACTACACTGTAACAATGTGCACCATACTACACTGTAACAATGTGCACCATACTACACTGTAACAATGTGCACAGTACTACACTGTAACAATGTGCACAGTACTACAGAGTAACATGTGCACCATACTACACTGTAACAATGTGCACCATACTACACTGTAACAATGTGCACCATACTACACTGTAACAATGTGCACCATACTACACTGTAACAATGTGCACCATACTACACTGTAACAATGTGCACCATACTACACTGTAACAATGTGCACCATACTACACTGTAACAATGTGCACATACTACATGTAACAATGTGCACCATACTACACTGTAACAATGTGCACCATACTACACTGTAACAATGTGCACCATACTACACTGTAACAATGTGCACCATACTACACTGTAACATGTGCCCATACTACACTGTAACAATGTGCACCATACTACACTGTAACAATGTGCACCATACTACACTGTAACAATGTGCACCATACTACACTGTAACAATGTGCACCATACTACACTGTAACAATGTGCACCATATTACACTGTAACAATGTGCACCATACTACACTGTAACAATGTGCACCATACTACACTGTAACAATGTGCACCATACTACACTGTAACAATGTGCACCATACTACACTGTAACAATGTGCACCATACTACACTGTAACAATGTGCACCATACTACACTGTAACAATGTGCACAGTACTACATAGTAACAATGTGCACAGTACTACATAGTAACATTGTGCACCATACTACACTGTAACAATGTGCACCATACTACACTGTAACAATGTGCACAGTACTACATAGTAACATTGTGCACCATACTACACTGTAACAATGTGCACCATACTACACTGTAACAATGTGCACCATACTACACTGTAACAATGTGCACAGTACTACATAGTAACAATGTGCACAGTACTACATAGTAACATTGTGCACCATACTACACTGTAACAATGTGCACCATACTACACTGTAACAATGTGCACCATACTACACTGTAACAATGTGCACCATACTACACTGTAACAATGTGCACAGTACTACATAGTAACAATGTGCACAGTACTACATAGTAACATTGTGCACCATACTACACTGTAACAATGTGCACCATACTACACTGTAACAATGTGCACCATACTACACTGTAACAATGTGCACCATACTACACTGTAACAATGTGCACCATACTACACTGTAACAATGTGCACCATAATACAAACATTGATATACTTAGCAATTTTGTACTGTTCACTTTATAGAGTTTGTAAAATTTAAGCTAAACAATGTAATATTGCTAGGCCTACTGTGTATCATATACTATATTAGGCCTCATAGTGCGTGTGTTAGGCCTAGCAAGGGAGGGTTAGTTTGTCTCTGCAACAAAGTAGATAATCGTTTTCCGGTTTACAAATTCAATAGTACCCATTTCTACTTTCTAATTGTGGTATATGTACTGTGGTGGTGATCCTCCGTACAGGTACTACCATGACAGAGGTTGGACTGACCCACACAGTGCACGCCAGCCCTCATATTAACAGGTAAATGACACAACTACAGGCAGGCGAGGAGTCACAATAACGTGGCTGAAGTATGTTGACCAGACCACACACTAGAAGGTGAAGGACGACCACGTTTCGTCATCGACTTGTGAATGGTCCGTGAGGGACCGAAACGTCGTCGTCCCTTCACCTTCTAGTGTGTGGTCTGGTCAACACAACTATATAATTCAGGACAATTAATAACACTACCAATCATCACCATACATCAGAGGTGCCCCAGTGAGTCAGACAACACCACCATACATCACAGGTGCCCCAGTGAGTCAGACAACACCACCATACATCACAGGTGCCCCAGTGAGTCAGACAACACCACCATACATCACAGGTGCCCCAGTGAGTCAGACAACACCACCATACATCACAGGTGCCCCAGTGAGTCAGACAACACCACCATACATCACAGGTGCCCCAGTGAGTCAGACAACACCACCATACATCACAGGTGCCCCAGTGAGTCAGACAACATCACCATACATCACAGGCGCCCCAGTGAGTCAGACAACACCACCATACATCACAGGCGCCCCAGTGAGTCAGACAACACCACCATACATCACAGGTGCCCCAGTGAGTCAGACAACACCACCATACATCACAGGTGCCCCAGTGAGTCAGACAACATCACCATACATCACAGGTGCCCCAGTGAGTCAGACAACACCACCATACATCACAGGTGCCCCAGTGAGTCAGACAACATCACCATACATCACAGGTGCCCAGTGAGTCAGACAACACCACCATACATCACAGGTGCCCCAGTGAGTCAGACAACACCACCATACATCACAGGTGCCCCAGTGAGTCAGACAACATCACCATACATCACAGGTGCCCCAGTGAGTCAGACAACACCACCATACATCACAGGTGCCCCAGTGAGTCAGACAACACCACCATACATCACAGGCGCCCCAGTGAGTCAGACAACACCACCATACATCACAGGTGCCCCAGTGAGTGAGACAACACCATCAATCATCACCATACATCACAGGTGCCCCAATGAGTCAGACAACACCACCATACATCACAGGTGCCCCAGTGAGTCAGACAACACCATCAATCATCACCATACATCACAGGTGCCCCAGTGAGTCAGACAACACCACCATACATCACAGGTGCCCCAGTGAGTGAGACAACACCACCATACATCACAGGCGCCCCAGTGAGTGAGACAACACCATCAATCATCACCATACATCACAGGTGCCCCAATGAGTCAGACAACACCATCAATCATCACCATACATCACAGGTGCCCCAATGAGTCAGACAACACCATCAATCATCACCATACATCACAGGTGCCCCAATGAGTCAGACAACACCACCATACATCACAGGTGCCCCAGTGAGTCAGACAACACCATCAATCATCACCATACATCACAGGTGCTCCAGTGAGTCAGACAACACCACCATACATCACAGGTGCCCCAGTGAGTAAGACAACACCATCAATCATCACCATACATCACAGGTGCCCCAGTGAGTCAGACAACAAAACCATACATCACAGGTGCCCCAGTGAGTCAGACAACACCATCAATCATCACCATACATCACAGGCGGCCCAGTGAGTCAGACAACACCACCATACATCACAGGTGCCCCAGTGAGTCAGACAACATCACCATACATCACAGGTGCCCCAGTGAGTCAGACAACACCATCAATCATCACCATACATCACAGGTGCCCCAGTGAGTCAGAGAACACCATCAATCATCATCATACATCACAGGTGCCCCAGTGAGTCAGACAACATCACGATACATCACAGGTGCCCCAGTGAGTCAGACAACATCACCATACATCACAGGCGCCGCAGTGAGTCAGACAACACCATCAATCATCACCATACATCACAGGTGCCCCAGTGGGTCAGACAACACCATCAATCAATCAATGTGCACCATACTACACTGTAACAATGTGCACCATGCTACACTGTAACAATGTTCACCACAGTACACTGTAACACTGTGCACCATACTACACTGTAACAATGTGCACCACAGTACACTGTAACAATGTGCACCACAGTACGCTGTAACAATGTGCACCATACTACACTGTAACAATGTGCATCATACTACACTGTAACAACGTGCACCATACTACACTGTAACAATGTGCACCACAGTACACTGTAACACTGTGCACCATACTACACTGTAACAATGTGCACCATACTACACTCTAACAATGTGCACCACAGTACACTGTAACAATGTGCACCATACTACACTGTAACAATGTGCACCATTCTACACTGTAACAATGTGCACAGTACTACATAGTAACAATGTGCACAGTACTACACAGTAACAATGTGCACCATACTACACTACAACAATGTGCACCATACTACACTGTAACAATGTGCACAGTACTACATAGTAACAATGTGCACTATACTACACTGTAACAATGTGCACCACAGTACACTGTAACAATGTGCACCACAGTACACTGTAACAATGTGCACCAAAGTACACTGTACCAATGTGCACCACAGTACACTGTAACAATGTGCACCACAGTACACTGTAACAATGTGCACCACAGTACACTGTAACAATGTGCACCATACTACACTGTAACAAAGTGCACCACAGTACACTGTAACAATGTGCACCACAGTACACTGTAACAATGTGCACCACAGTACACTGTAACAATGTGCACCACAGTACACTGTAACAATGTGCACCACAGTACACTGTAACAATGTGCACCATACTACACTGTAACAATGTTCACCACAGTACACTGTAACAATGTGCACCATACTACACTGTAACAATGTGCACCATACTACACTTTAACAATGTGCACCCCAGTACACTGTAACAATGTGCGCCATACAACACTGTAACAATGTGCACCATACGACACTGTAACAATGTGCACCACAGTACACTGTAATAATGTGCACCACAGTACACTGTAACAATGTGCACCACAGTACACTGTAACAATGTGCACCACAGAACACTGTAATAATGTGCACCATACTACACTGTAACAATGTGCACCATACTACACCGTAAACAATGTGCACCACAGTGCACGTAACAATGTGCACCATTACTACACTGTAACAATGTGCACCACAGTACACTGTAACAATGTG
>WNGS01000897.1:17858-53710 GCA_020271785.1 Procambarus virginalis | reverse complement strand
TACTACACTGTAACAATGTGCACCATACTACACTGTAACAATGTGCACCATACTACACTGTAACAATGTGCACCATACTACACTGTAACAATGTGCACCACAGTACACTGTAACAATGTGCACCACAGTACACTGTAACAATGTGCACCATACTACACTGTAACAATGTGCACCATACTACACTGTAACAATGTGCACCATACTACACTGTAACAATGTGCACCACAGTACACTGTAACAATGTGCACCAACTACACTGTAACAATGTGCACCATACTACACTGTAACAATGTGCACCACAGTACACTGTAACAATGTGCACCATACTACACTGTAACAATGTGCACCATACTACACTGTAACAATGTGCACAGTACTACTGTAACAATGTGCACCATACTACACTGTAACAATGTGCACCATACTACACTGTAACAATGTGCACCAACTACACTGTAACAATGTGCACCATACTACTGTAACAATGTGCACCATACTACACTGTAACAATGTGCACCATACTACACTGTAACAATGTGCACCATACTACACTGTAACAATGTGCACCATACTACACTGTAACAATGTGCACCATACTACACTGTAACAATGTGCACCATACTACACTGTAACAATGTGCACCATACTACACTGTAACAATGTGCAGTACTACATGTAACAATGTGCACACACTACACTGTAACAATGTGCACCATACTACACTGTAACAATGTGCACCATACTACACTGTAACAATGTGCACCATACTACACTGTAACAATGTGCACCATACTACACTGTAACAATGTGCACCATACTACACTGTAACAATGTGCACCATACTACACTGTAACAATGTGCACCATACTACACTGTAACATGTGCACCATACTACACTGTAACAATGTGCACCATACTACACTGTAACAATGTGCACCATACTACACTGTAACAATGTGCACCATACTACACTGTAACAATGTGCACCATACTACACTGTAACAATGTGCACCATAGTACACTGTAACAATGTGCACCATACTACACTGTAACAATGTGCACCATACTACACTGTAACAATGTGCACCACAGTACACTGTAACAATGTGCACCATACTACACTGTAACAATGTGCACCATACTACACTGTAACAATGTGCACCACAGTACACTGTAACATGTGCACCACAGTACACTGTAACAATGTGCACCACAGTACACTGTAACAATGTGCACCACAGTACACTAACAATGTGCACCACAGTACACTGTAACAATGTGCACCATACTACACTGTAACAATGTGCACCATACTACACTGTAACAATGTGCACCACAGTACACTGTAACAATGTGCACCATACTACACTGTAACAATGTGCACCATACTACACTGTAACAATGTGCACCATACTACACTGTAACAATGTGCACCATACTACACTGTAACAATGTGCACCACAGTACACTGTAACAATGTGCACCATACTACACTGTAACAATGTGCACCACAGTACACTGTAACAATGTGCACCACAGTACACTGTAACAATGTGCACCATACTACACTGTAACAATGTGCACCATACTACACTGTAACAATGTGCACCATACTACACTGTAACAATGTGCACCACAGTACACTGTAACAATGTGCACCATACTACACTGTAACAATGTGCACCATACTACACTGTAACAATGTGCACCACAGTACACTGTAACAATGTGCACCATACTACACTGTAACAATGTGCACCATACTACACTGTAACAATGTGCACAGTACTACACTGTAACAATGTGCCAGTACTACACTGTAACAATGTGCACCATACTACACTGTAACAATGTGCACCATACTACACTGTAACAATGTGCACAGTACTACCTGTAACAATGTGCACCATACTACACTGTAACAATGTGCACCATACTACACTGTAACAATGTGCACCATACTACACTGTAACAATGTGCACCACTACACTGTAACAATGTGCACCATACTACACTGTAACAATGTGCACCATACTACACTGTAACAATGTGCACCAGTACTACATAGTAACAATGTGCACAGTACTACACATGTAACAATGTGCACCATACTACACTGTAACAATGTGCACCATACTACACTGTAACAATGTGCACCATACTACACTGTAACAATGTGCACCATACTACACTGTAACAATGTGCACCATACTACACTGTAACAATGTGCACCATATACACTGTAACAATGTGCACCATACTACACTGTAACACTGTGCACCATACTACACTGTAACAATGTGCACCATACTACACTGTAACAATGTGCACCATACTACACTGTAACAATGTGCACCATACTACACTGTAACAATGTGCACCATACTACACTGTAACAATGTGCACAGTACTACATAGTAACAATGTGCACAGTACTACATAGTAACATTGTGCACCATACTACACTGTAACAATGTGCACCATACTACACTGTAACAATGTGCACAGTACTACATAGTAACATTGTGCACCATACTACACTGTAACAATGTGCACCATACTACACTGTAACAATGTGCACCATACTACACTGTAACAATGTGCACAGTACTACATAGTAACAATGTGCACAGTACTACATAGTAACATTGTGCACCATACTACACTGTAACAATGTGCACCATACTACACTGTAACAATGTGCACCATACTACACTGTAACAATGTGCACCATTCTACACTGTAACAATGTGCACAGTACTACATAGTAACAATGTGCACAGTACTACATAGTAACATTGTGCACCATACTACACTGTAACAATGTGCACCATACTACACTGTAACAATGTGCACCATACTACACTGTAACAATGTGCACCATACTACACTGTAACAATGTGCACCATACTACACTGTAACAATGTGCACCATAATACAAACATTGATATACTTAGCAATTTTGTACTGTTCACTTTATAGAGTTTGTAAAATTTAAGCTAAACAATGTAAATATTGCTAGGCCTACTGTGTATCATATACTATATTAGGCCTCATAGTGCGTGTGTTAGGCCTAGCAAGGGAGGGTTAGTTTGTCTCTGCAACAAAGTAGATAATCGTTTTCCGGTTTACAAATTCAATAGTACCCATTTCTACTTTCTAATTGTGGTATATGTACTGTGGTGGTGATCCTCCGTACAGGTACTACCATGACAGAAGGTTGGACTGACCCACACAGTGCACGCCAGCCCTCATATTAACAGGTAAATGACACAACTACAGGCAGGCGAGGAGTCACAATAACGTGGCTGAAGTATGTTGACCAGACCACACACTAGAAGGTGAAGAGACGACCACGTTTCGTCATCGACTTGTGAATGGTCCGTGAGGGACCGAAACGTCGTCGTCCCTTCACCTTCTAGTGTGTGGTCTGGTCAACACAACTATATAATTCAGGACAATTAATAACACTACCAATCATCACCATACATCAGAGGTGCCCCAGTGAGTCAGACAACACCACCATACATCACAGGCGCCCCAGTGAGTCAGACAACACCACCATACATCACAGGTGCCCCAGTGAGTCAGACAACACCACCATACATCACAGGTGCCCCAGTGAGTCAGACAACACCACCATACATCACAGGTGCCCCAGTGAGTCAGACAACACCACCATACATCACAGGTGCCCCAGTGAGTCAGACAACATCACCATACATCACAGGTGCCCCAGTGAGTCAGACAACATCACCATACATCACAGGCGCCCAAGTGAGTCAGGCAACATCACCATACATCACAGGCGCCCCAGTGAGTCAGACAACACCACCATACATCACAGGTGCCCCAGTGAGTCAGACAACACCATACATCACAGGTGCCCCAGTGAGTCAGACAACATCACCATACATCACAGGTGCCCCAGTGAGTCAGACAACATCACCATACATCACAGGTGCCCCAGTGAGTCAGACAACACCATCAATCATCACCATACATCACAGGTGCCCGAGTGAGTCAGACAACACCACCATACATCACAGGTGCCCCAGTGAGTCAGACAACACCATCAATCATCACCATACATCACAGGTGCCCCAGTGAGTCAGACAACACCACCATACATCACAGGTGCCCCAGTGAGTCAGACAACACCATCAACCATCACCATACATCACAGGTGCCCCAGTGAGTCAGACAACACCACCATACATCACAGGTGCCCCAGTGAGTCAGACAACACCATCAATCATCACCATACATCACAGGTGCCCCAGTGAGTCAGACAACACCACCATACATCACAGGTGCCCCAGTGAGTCAGACAACATCACCATACATCACAGGCGTCCCAGTGAGTCAGACAACACCATCAATCATCACCATACATCACAGGTGCCCCAGTGAGTCAGACAACACCATCAATCATCACCACCATACATCACAGGTGCCCCAGTGAGTTAGACAACACCATCAATCATCACCATACATCACAGGTGCCCCAGTGAGTCAGACAACATCACCATACATCACAGGCGCCGCAGTGAGTCAGACAACACTATCAATCATCACCATACATCACAGGTGCCCCAGTGGGTCAGACAACACCATCAATCATCACCACCATACATCACAGGTGCCCCAGTGAGTCAGACAACACCATCAATCATCACCACCATACATCACAGGTGCCCCAGTGAGTCAGACAACACCACCATACATCACAGGTGCCCCAGTGAGTCAGACAACACCACCATACATCACAGGTGCCCCAGTGAGTCAGACAACATCACCATACATCACAGGTGCCCCAGTGAGTCAGACAACACCACCATACATCACAGGCGTCCCAGTGAGTCAGACAACACCATCAATCATCACCATACATCACAGGTGCCCGAGTGAGTCAGACAACACCATCAATCATCACCACCATACATCACAGGTGCCCCAGTGAGTTAGACAACACCATCAATCATCACCATACATCACAGGTGCCCCAGTGAGTCAGACAACACCACCATACATCACGAGTGCCCCAGTGAGTCAGACAACATCACCATACATCACAGGTGCCCCAGTGGGTCAGACAACACCATCAATCATCACCACCATACATCACAGGTGCCCCAGTGAGTCAGACAACATCACCATAAATCACAGGTGCCACAGTGAGTCAGACAACACCACCATACATCACAGGTGCCCCAGTGAGTCAGACAACAACACCATACATCACAGGTGCCCCAGTGAGTCAGACAACATCACCATACATCACAGGTGCCCCAGTGAGTCAGACAACACCACCATACATCACAGGTGCCCCAGTGAGTCAGGCAACATCACCATACATCACAGGTGCCCCAGTGAGTCAGACAACACCACCATACATCACAGGTGCCCCAGTGAGTCAGACAACATCACCATACATCACAGGTGCCCCAGTGAGTCAGACAACATCACCATACATCACAGGTGCCCCAGTGAGTCAGACAACACCATCATACATCACAGGTGCCCCAGTGAGTCAGACAACACCATCAATCATCACCATACATCACAGGTGCCCCAGTGAGTCAGACAACACCACCATACATCACAGGTGCCCCAGTGAGTCAGACAACACCATCAATCATCACCATACATCACAGGTGCCCCAGTGAGTCAGACAACACCACCATACATCACAGGTGCCACAGTGAGTCAGACAACACCATCAATCATCACCATACATCACAGGTGCCCCAGTGAGTCAGACAACAACTTCCGGTCGACAATATTTCATCTTTTTTCCACATTTTGTATTTGTAAACAAAAGTCAGTACCACATAAAAGGCCGCGAAGCAGCCAACAGAAGCGAGCAGAAGCTTCCCCAAACACATCACCGTAATACACAGACGACACACAGAACATACACAGTAACACAGTAACACAGTACGGACACAAAAACAGAGCAACAATGAACACACAAAACCTGGCTCACAGGGGCGTGCCAACACTCCCCACACGAGCGGGTTGCCCGTGTGGGGAGTGATGGTACGACACTACCGTGCAGCACCCCTCTGGCACCGTCAGGGCCGGGGAGACTCACCGTGGCAGGGTCTGGCACCGTCAGGGCCGGGGAGGACTCACCGTGGCATGGTCTCGCACCATCAGGGCCGGGGAGACTCACCGTGGCAGGGTCTGGCACCGTCAGGGCCAGGGAGACTCACCGTGGCAGGGTCTGGCACCGTCAGGGCCAGGGAGACTCACCGTGGCAGGGTCTGGCACCGTCAGGGCCGGGGAGACTCACCGTGGCAGGGTCTGGCACCGTCAGGGCCAGGGAGACTCACCGTGGCAGGGTCTGGCACGGTCAGGGCCGGGGAGACTCACCGTGGCAGGGTCTGGCACCGTCAGGGCCAGGGAGACTCACCGTGGCAGGGTCTGGCACCGTCAGGGCCGGGGAGACTCACCGTGGCAGGGTCTGGCACCGTCAGGGCCGGGGAGGACTCACCGTGGCAGGGTCTGGCACCGTCAGGGCCGGGGAGGACTCACCGTGGCAGGGTCTGGCACCGTCAGGGCCGGGGAGACTCACCGTGGCAGGGTCTGGCACCATCAGGGCCGGGGAGACTCACCGTGGCAGGGTCTGGCACCGTCAGGGCCGGGGAGGACTCACCGTGGCAGGGTCTGGCACCGTCAGGGCCGGGGAGGACTCACCGTGGCAGGGTCTGGCACCGTCAGGGCCGGGGAGACTCACCGTGGCAGGGTCTGACACCGTCAGGGCCGGGGAGACTCACCGTGGCAGGGTCTGGCACCGTCAGGGCCAGGGAGACTCACCGTGGCAGGGTCTGGCACCGTCAGGGCCAGGGAGACTCACCGTGGCAGGGCCTGGCACCGTCAGGGCCAGGGAGACTCACCGTGGCAGGGTCTGGCACCGTCAGGGCCGGGGAGGCTCACCGTGGCAGGGTCTGGCACCGTCAGGGCCAGGGAGACTCACCGTGGCAGGGTCTGGCACCGTCAGGGCCAGGGAGACTCACCGTGGCAGGGTCTGGCACCGTCAGGGCCAGGGAGACTCACTGTGGCAGGGTCTGGCACCGTCAGGGCCGGGGAGACTCACCGTGGCAGGGTCTGACACCGTCAGGGCCGGGAAGACTCACCGTGGCAGGATCTGGCACCGTCAGGGCCAGGGAGACTCACCGTGGCAGGGTCTGGCACCGTCAGGGCCAGGGAGACTCACCGTGGCAGGGTCTGGCACCGTCAGGGCCAGGGAGACTCACCGTGGCAGGGTCTGGCACCGTCAGGGCCGGGGAGACTCACCGTGGCAGGGTCTGGCACCGTCAGGGCCAGGGAGACTCACCGTGGCAGGGTCTGGCACCGTCAGGGCCAGGGAGACTCACCGTGGCAGGGTCTGGCACCGTCAGGGCCAGGGAGGACTCACCGTGGCAGGGTCTGGCACTGTCAGGGCCAGGGAGGACTCACCGTGGCAGGGTCTGGCACCGTCAGGGCCAGGGAGGACTCACCGTGGCAGGGTCTGGCACCGGCAGGGCCAGGGAGACTCACCGTGGCAGGGTCTGGCACCGTCAGGGCAGGGGAGACTCACCGTGGCAGGGTCTGGCACCGTCAGGGCCAGGGAGACTCACCGTGGCAGGGTCTGGCACCGTCAGGGCCGGGGAGGACTCACCGTGGCAGGGTCTGGCACCGTCAGGGCCAGGGAGGACTCACCGTGGCAGGGTCTGGCACCGTCAGGGCCGGAGAGGACTCACCGTGGCAGGGTCTGGCACCGTCAGGGCGAGGGAGACTCACCGTGGCAGGGTCTGGCACCGTCAGGGCCGGGGAGGAAGAGGGCCACCAGCCTCCGGGCGAGGAACACCGCCACCTCCCCCAGGGTCATCAGGGTCCCGGACCCTACTGGACACTCCAATCTCAGCCCCTCCCCGTAGAAGAAGTGGTACCTGCAAGTACATGGGAGGTGTTAGTACTCCCTGCAAGTACATGGGTGGTGTTAGTACTCCCAGCAAGTACATGGGAGGTGTTAGTACTCCCAGCAAGTACATGGGTGGTGTTAGTACTCCCAGCAAGTACATGGGTGGTGTTAGTACTCCCAGCAAGTACATGGGTGGTGTTAGTACTCCCAGCAAGTACATGAGAGGTGTTAGTACTCCCTGCAAGTACATGGGAGGTGTTAGTACTCCCAGCAAGTACATGGGTGGTGTTAGTACTCCCAGCAAGTACATGGGAGGTGTTAGTACTCCCGGCAAGTACATGGGAGGTGTTAGTACTCCCAGCAAGTACATGGGAGGTGTTCGTACTCCCAGCAAGTACATGGGAGGTGTTCGTACTCCCAGCAAGTACATGGGAGGTGGTGGTACTCCCTGCAAGTACATGGGAGGTGTTAGTACTCCCAGCAAGTACATGGGAGGTGTTAGTACTCCCAGCAAGTACATGGGAGGTGTTAGTACTCCCAGCAAGTACATGGGAGGTGGTGGTACTCCCTGCAAGTACATGGGAGGTGTTAGTACTCCCAGCAAGTACATGGGAGGTGTTAGTACTCCCAGCAAGTACATGGGTGGTGTTAGTACTCCCAGCAAGTACATGGGAGGTGTTAGTACTCCCAGCAAGTACATGGGAGGTGTTAGTACTCCCAGCAAGTACATGGGAGGTGTTAGTACTCCCAGCATGTAAATGGGAGGTGTTAGTACTCCCAGCAAGTACATGAGAGGTGTTAGTACTCCCAGCAAGTACATGGGAGGTGTTAGTACTCCCAGCAAGTACATGGGAGGTGTTAGTACTCCCAGCAAGTGCATGGGTGTTAGTACTCCCAGCAAGTACATGGGAGGTGTTAGTTCTCCCAGCAAGTACATGGGAGGTGGTGGTACTCCCAGCAAGTACATGGGTGGTGTTAGTACTCCCTGCAAGTACATGGGAGGTGTTAGTACTGCCATCAAGTACATGGGAGGTGTTAGTACTCCCAGCAAGTACATGGGTGGTGTTAGTACTCCCTGCAAGTACATGGGAGGTGTTAGTACTCCCTGCAAGTACATGGGAGGTGTTAGTACTCCCAGCAAGTACATGGGAGGTGTTAGTACTCCCAGCAAGTACATGGGAGGTGGTGGTACTCCCTGCAAGTACATGGGAGGTGGTGGTACTCCCAGCAAGTACATGGGAGGTGTTAGTACTCCCAGCAAGTACATGGGAGGTGTTAGTACTCCCAGCAAGTACATGGGTGGTGTTAGTACTCCCTGCAAGTACATGGGAGGTGTTAGTACTCCCACAAAGTACATGGGAGGTGGTGGTACTCACGCAAGTACATGGGAGGTGTTAGTACTCCCAGCAAGTACATGGGAGGTGTTAGTACTCCCAGCAAGTACATGGGAGGTGTTAGTACTCCCTGCAAGTACATGGGAGGTGTTAGTACTCCCAGCAAGTACATGGGAGGTGGTGGTACTCCCTGTAAGTACATGGGAGGTGTTAGTACTCCCAGCAAATATATGGGAGGTGGTGGTACTCCCTGCAAGTACATGGGTGGTGGTGGTACTCCCAGCAAGTACATGGTAGGTGTTAGTACTCCCAGCACGTACATAGGAGGTGTTAGTACTCCCAGCAAGTACATGGGTGGTGTTAGTACTTCCAGCAAGTACATGGGTGGTGTTAGTGCTCCCAGCAAGTACATGGGTGGTGTTAGTACTCCCAGCAAGTACATGGGAGTTGTTAGTACTCCCTGCAAGTAAATGGGAGGTGTTAGTACTCCCAGCAAGTACATGGGAGGTGTTAGTACTCCCTGCAAGTACATGGGAGGTGTTAGTACTCCCAGCAAGTACATGGGTGGTGTTAGTACTCCCAGCAAGTACATGGGAGGTGTTAGTACTCCCAGCAAGTACATGGGTGGTGGTGGTGGTACTCCCAGCAAGTACATGGGAGGTGTTAGTACTCCCAGCAAGTACATGGGTGGTGTTAGTACTCCCAGCAAGTACATGGGAGGTGGTGGTGATACTCCCAGCAAGTACATGGGTGGTGTTAGTACTCCCAGCAAGTACATGGGTGGTGTTAGTACTCCCAGCAAGTACATGGGTGGTGGTGGTACTCCCAGCAAGTACATGGGAGGTGTTAGTACTCCCAGCAAGTACATGGCAGGTGTTAGTACTCCCTGCAAGTACATGGGAGGTGGTGGTACTCCTGCAAGTACATGGGAGGTGTTAGTACTCCCAGCAAGTACATGGCAGGTGTTAGTACTCCCTGCAAGTACATGGAGGTGTTAGTACTCCCACCAAGTACATGGGAGGTGTTAGTACTCCCAGCCAGTACATGGGAGGTGTTAGTACTCCCAGCAAGTACATGGGTGGTGTTAGTACTCCCTGCAAGTACATGGGTGGTGTTAGTACTCCCAGCAAGTACATGGAGGTGTTAGTACTCCCAGCAAGTACATGGGAGGTGGTGGTGGTACTCCCTGCAAGTACATGGCAGGTGTTAGTACTCCCAGCAAGTACATGGAAGGTGTTAGTACTCCCAGCAAGTACATGGGAGGTGTTAGTACTCCCAGCAAGTACATGGGAGGTGTTAGTACTCCCAGCAAGTACATGGGAGGTGTTAGTACTCCCAGCAAGTACATGGGAGGTTTTAGTACTCCCAGCAAGTACATGGGTGGTAGTGGTACTCCCAGCAAGTACATGGGTGGTGGTGGTACTCCCAGCAAGTACATGGGTGGTGTTAGTACTCCCAGCAAGTACATGGGTGGTGGTGGTACTCCCAGCAAGTACATGGGAGGTGGTGGTACTCCCAGCAAGTACATGGGTGGTGTTAGTACTCCCAGCAAGTACATGGGTGGTGGTGGTACTCCCAGCAAGTACATGGGTGGTGTTAGTACTCCCAGCAAGTACATGGGAGGTGTTAGAACTCCCAGCAAGTACATGGGAGGTGTTAGTACTCCCAGCAAGTACATGGGAGGTGGTGGTACTCCCAGCAAGTACATGGGTGGTGGTGGTACTCCCAGCAAGTACATGGGAGGTGTTAGTACTCCCAGCAAGTACATGGGAGGTGGTGGTACTCCCTGCAAGTACATGGGTGGTGGTGATACTCCCAGCAAGTACATGGGAGGTGTTAGTACTCCCAGCAAGTACATGGGAGGTGTTAGTACTCCCAGCAAGTACATGGGTGGTGTTAGTACTCCCAGCAAGTACATGGGTGGTGTTAGTACTCCCAGCAAGTACATGGGTGGTGTTAGTACTCCCAGCAAGTACATGGGTGGTGTTAGTACTCCCAGCAAGTACATGGGTGGTGTTAGTACTCCCAGCAAGTACATGGGAGGTGTTAGTACTCCCAGCAAGTACATGGGAGGTGTTAGTACTCCCAGCAAGTACATGGGAGGTGTTAGTACTCCCAGCAAGTACATGGGAGGTGTTAGTACTCCCAGCAAGTACATGGGAGGTGTTAGTACTCCCAGCAAGTACATGGGTGGTGTTAGTACTCCCAGCAAGTACATGGAGGTGTTAGTACTCCCAGCAAGTACATGGGAGGTGTTAGTACTCCCAGCAAGTACATGGGAGGTGTTAGTACTCCCAGCAAGTACATGGGAGGTGTTAGTACTCCCAGCAAGTACATGGGAGGTGTTAGTACTCCCAGCAAGTACATGGGTGGTGTTAGTACTCCCAGCAAGTACATGGGTGGTGTTAGTACTCCCAGCAAGTACATGGGTGGTGTTAGTACTCCCAGCAAGTACATGGGTGGTGTTAGTACTCCCAGCAAGTACATGGGTGGTGTTAGTACTCCCAGCAAGTACATGGGAGGTGTTAGTACTCCCAGCAAGTACATGGGTGGTGTTAGTACTCCCAGCAAGTACATGGGAGGTGTTAGTACTCCCAGCAAGTACATGGGAGGTGTTAGTACTCCCAGCAAGTACATGGGAGGTGTTAGTACTCCCAGCAAGTACATGGGTGGTGTTAGTACTCCCAGCAAGTACATGGAGGTGGTAGTACTCCCAGCAAGTACATGGGAGGTGTTAGTACTCCCAGCAAGTACATGGGAGGTGTTAGTACTCCCAGCAAGTACATGGGAGGTGTTAGTACTCCCAGCAAGTACATGGGAGGTGTTAGTACTCCCAGCAAGTACATGGGTGGTGTTAGTACTCCCAGCAAGTACATGGGTGGTGTTAGTACTCCCAGCAAGTACATGGGAGGTGTTAGTACTCCCAGCAAGTACATGGGTGGTGTTAGTACTCCCAGCAAGTACATGGGGGTGGTGTTATACTCCCAGCAAGTACATGGGTGGTGTTAGTACTCCCAGCAAGTACATGGGTGGTGTTAGTACTCCCAGCAAGTACATGGGAGGTGTTAGTACTCCCAGCAAGTACATGGGAGGTGTTAGTACTCCCAGCAAGTACATGGGTGGTGTTAGTACTCCCAGCAAGTACATGGGTGGTGTTAGTACTCCCAGCAAGTACATGGGTGGTGTTAGTACTCCCAGCAAGTACATGGGAGGTGTTAGTACTCCCAGCAAGTACATGGGAGGTGTTAGTACTCCCAGCAAGTACATGGGTGGTGTTAGTACTCCCAGCAAGTACATGGGTGGTGTTAGTACTCCCAGCAAGTACATGGGAGGTGTTAGTACTCCCAGCAAGTACATGGGAGGTGTTAGTACTCCCAGCAAGTACATGGGAGGTGTTAGTACTCCCAGCAAGTACATGGGAGGTGTTAGTACTCCCAGCAAGTACATGGGAGGTGTTAGTACTCCCAGCAAGTACATGGGTGGTGGTGGTACTCCCAGCAAGTACATGGGTGGTGTTAGTACTCCCAGCAAGTACATGGGAGGTGGTGGTGTACTCCCAGCAAGTACATGGGTGGTGGTGTACTCCCAGCAAGTACATGGGTGGTGGTAGTACTCCCAGCAAGTACATGGGTGGTGTTAGTACTCCCAGCAAGTACATGGGTGGTGGTGGTACTCCCAGCAAGTACATGGGTGGTGTTAGTACTCCCAGCAAGTACATGGGTGGTGTTAGTACTCCCAGCAAGTACATGGGAGGTGTTAGTACTCCCAGCAAGTACATGGGAGGTGTTAGTACTCCCAGCAAGTACATGGGTGGTGTTAGTACTCCCAGCAAGTACATGGGAGGTGTTAGTACTCCCAGCAAGTACATGGGTGGTGGTAGTACTCCCAGCAAGTACATGGGAGGTGTTAGTACTCCCAGCAAGTACATGGGTGGTGTTAGTACTCCCAGCAAGTACATGGGTGGTGTTAGTACTCCCAGCAAGTACATGGGTGGTGTTAGTACTCCCAGCAAGTACATGGGTGGTGTTAGTACTCCCAGCAAGTACATGGGTGGTGTGGTACTCCCAGCAAGTACATGGGAGGTGTTAGTACTCCCAGCAAGTACATGGGTGGTGTTAGTACTCCCAGCAAGTACATGGGTGGTGGTGATACTCCCAGCAAGTACATGGGTGGTGGTAGTACTCCCAGCAAGTACATGGGGTGGTTAGTACTCCCAGCAAGTACATGGGTGGTGGTGGTACTCCCAGCAAGTACATGGGTGGTGTTAGTACTCCAGCAAGTACATGGGAGGTGTGGTGTACTCCCAGCAAGTACATGGGTGGTGTTAGTACTCCCAGCAAGTACATGGGAGGTGTTAGTACTCCCAGCAAGTACATGGGAGGTGTTAGTACTCCCAGCAAGTACATGGGTGGTGTAGTACTCCCAGCAAGTACATGGGTGGTGTTAGTACTCCCAGCAAGTACATGGGTGGTGTTAGTACTCCCAGCAAGTACATGGGAGGNAAGTACATGGGTGGTGTTAGTACTCCCAGCAAGTACATGAGAGGTGTTAGTACTCCCAGCAAGTACATGGGAGGTGTTAGTACTCCCAGCAAGTACATGGGTGGTGTTAGTACTCCCAGCAAGTACATGGGTGGTGTTAGTACTCCCAGCAAGTACATGGGAGGTGTTAGTACTCCCTGCAAGTACATGGGTGGTGTTAGTACTCCCAGCAAGTACATGGGAGGTGTTAGTACTCCCAGCAAGTACATGGGTGGTGTTAGTACTCCCAGCAAGTACATGGGAGGTGTTAGTACTCCCAGCAAGTACATGGGTGGTGTTAGTACTCCCAGCAAGTACATGGGAGGTGTTAGTACTCCCAGCAAGTACATGGGTGGTGTTAGTACTCCCAGCAAGTACATGTTAGGTGTTAGTACTCCCAGCAAGTACATGGGTGGTGGTAGTACTCCCAGCAAGTACATGGGAGGTGTTAGTACTCCCAGCAAGTACATGGGTGGTGTTAGTACTCCCAGCAAGTACATGGGAGGTGGTGGTGATACTCCCAGCAAGTACATGGGTGGTGGTGGTACTCCCAGCAAGTACATGGGTGGTGTTAGTACTCCCAGCAAGTACATGGGTGGTGTTAGTACTCCCAGCAAGTACATGGGTGGTGGTGGTACTCCCAGCAAGTACATGGGAGGTGTTAGTACTCCCAGCAAGTACATGGCAGGTGTTAGTACTCCCTGCAAGTAAATGGGAGGTGTTAGTACTCCCTGCAAGTACATGGGAGGTGTTAGTACTCCCAGCAAGTACATGGGAGGTGTTAGTACTCCCTGCAAGTACATGGGAGGTGGTGGTACTCCCTGCAAGTACATGGGAGGTGGTGGTACTCCCTGCAAGTACATGAGAGGTGTAAGTACTCCCTGCAAGTACATGGGAGGTGTTAGTACTCCCAGCAAGTACATGGGTGGTGTTAGTACTCCCTGCAAGTACATGGGAGGTGTTAGTACTCCCAGCAAGTACATGGGAGGTGTTAGTACTCCCAGCAAGTACATGGGAGGTGTTAGTACTCCCAGCAAGTACATGGGTGGTGTTAGTACTCCCTGCAAGTACATGGGTGGTGTTAGTACTCCCAGCAAGTACATGGGAGGTGGTGGTGGTACTCCCAGCAAGTACATGGGAGGTGTTAGTACTCCCAGCAAGTACATGGAGGTGTTAGTACTCCCAGCAAGTACATGGGAGGTGTTAGTACTCCCAGCAAGTACATGGGAGGTGTTAGTACTCCCAGCAAGTACATGGGATGTTTTAGTACTCCCAGCAAGTACATGGGTGGTAGTGGTACTCCCAGCAAGTACATGGGTGGTGGTGGTACTCCCAGCAAGTACATGGGTGGTGGTGTACTCCCAGCAAGTACATGGGTGGTGTTAGTACTCCCAGCAAGTACATGGGTGGTGGTGGTACTCCCAGCAAGTACATGGGGGTGTTAGTACTCCCAGCAAGTACATGGGAGGTGTTAGTACTCCCAGCAAGTACATGGGTGGTGGTGGTACTCCCAGCAAGTACATGGGAGGTGTTATTACTCCCAGCAAGTACATGGGTGGTGGTGGTACTCCCAGCAAGTACATGGGTGGTGGTGGTACTCCCAGCAAGTACATGGGTGGTGTTAGTACTCCCAGCAAGTACATGGGAGGTGGTGGTACTCCCTGCAAGTACATGGGAGGTGTTAGTACTCCCAGCAAGTACATGGGAGGTGGTACTCCCAGCAAGTACATGGGTGGTGATGGTACTCCCAGCAAGTACATGGGAGGTGTTAGTACTCCCAGCAAGTACATGGGAGGTGTTAGTACTCCCAGCAAGTACATGGGTGGTGTTAGTACTCCCAGCAAGTACATGGGTGGTGTTAGTACTCCCAGCAAGTACATGGGTGGTGTTAGTACTCCCAGCAAGTACATGGGAGTTGTTAGTACTCCCTGCAAGTACATGGGAGGTGTTAGTACTCCCAGCAAGTACATGGGAGGTGTTAGTACTCCCAGCAAGTACATGAGAGGTGTTAGTACTCCCAGCAAGTACATGGGTGGTGTTAGTACTCCCAGCAAGTACATGGGAGGTGTTAGTACTCCCAGCAAGTACATGGGTGGTGTTAGTACTCCCAGCAAGTACATGGGAGGTGTTAGTACTCCCAGCAAGTACATGGGTGGTGGTGGTACTCCCAGCAAGTACATGGGAGGTGTTAGTACTCCCAGCAAGTACATGGGTGGTGTTAGTACTCCCAGCAAGTACATGGGAGGTGGTGGTGATACTCCCAGCAAGTACATGGGTGGTGGTGGTACTCCCAGCAAGTACATGGGTGGTGTTAGTACTCCCAGCAAGTACATGGGTGGTGGTGGTACTCCCAGCAAGTACATGGGAGGTGTTAGTACTCCCAGCAAGTACATGGGAGGTGTTAGTACTCCCAGCAAGTACATGGGTGGTGTTAGTACTCCCAGCAAGTACATGGGTGGTGTTAGTACTCCCAGCAAGTACATGGGTGGTGTTAGTACTCCCAGCAAGTACATGGGAGGTGTTAGTACTCCCAGCAAGTACATGGGAGGTGTTAGTACTCCCAGCAAGTACATGGGAGGTGTTAGTACTCCCAGCAAGTACATGGGAGGTGTTAGTACTCCCAGCAAGTACATGGGTGGTGTTAGTACTCCCAGCAAGTACATGAGAGGTGTTAGTACTCCCAGCAAGTACATGGGAGGTGTTAGTACTCCCAGCAAGTACATGGGTGGTGTTAGTACTCCCAGCAAGTACATGGGAGGTGTTAGTACTCCCAGCAAGTACATGGCTGGTGTTAGTACTCCAGCAAGTACATGGGTGGTGTTAGTACTCCCAGCAAGTACATGGGAGGCGGTGGTGATACTCCCAGCAAGTACATGGGTGGTGGTGGTGATACTCCCAGCAAGTACATGGGAGGTGGTGGTACTCCCAGCAAGTACATGGGTGGTGTTAGTACTCCCAGCAAGTACATGGGAGGTGTTAGTACTCCCAGCAAGTACATGGGTGGTGTTAGTACTCCCAGCAAGTACATGAGAGGTGTTAGTACTCCCAGCAAGTACATGGGAGGTGTTAGTACTCCCAGCAAGTACATGGGTGGTGTTAGTACTC
Source organism: Procambarus virginalis (assembly GCA_020271785.1). NCBI lineage: Eukaryota > Metazoa > Arthropoda > Malacostraca > Decapoda > Cambaridae > Procambarus > Procambarus virginalis. Next base: position 36,842 of record WNGS01000897.1, on the reverse strand, counting down.
CCAGCAAGTACATGGGTGGTGTTAGTACTCCCAGCAAGTACATGGGTGGTGTTAGTACTCCCAGCAAAACATGGGTGGTGTTAGTACTCCCAGCAAGTACATGGGAGGTGTTAGTACTCCCAGCAAGTACATGGGAGGTGTTAGTACTCCCAGCAAGTACATGGGAGGTGTTAGTACTCCCAGCAAGTACATGGGTGGTGTTAGTACTCCCAGCAAGTACATGGGTGGTGGTGGTACTCCCAGCAAGTACATGGGTGGTGTTAGTACTCCCAGCAAGTACATGGGAGGTGGTGGTGATACTCCCAGCAAGTACATGGGTGGTGTTAATACTCCCAGCAAGTACATGGGTGGTGGTGGTGATACTCCCAGCAAGTACATGGGTGGTGTTAGTACTCCCAGCAAGTACATGGGTGGTGGTGGTGGTACTCCCAGCAAGTACATGGGAGGTGGTGGTGATACTCCCAGCAAGTACATGGGTGGTGGTGGTACTCCCAGCAAGTACATGGGTGGTGTTAGTACTCCCAGCAAGTACATGGGTGGTGTTAGTACTCCCAGCAAGTACATGGGAGGTGTTAGTACTCCCAGCAAGTACATGGGAGGTGGTGGTGATACTCCCAGCAAGTACATGGGTGGTGGTGGTACTCCCAGCAAGTACATGGGTGGTGTTAGTACTCCCAGCAAGTACATGGGTGGTGGTAGTACTCCCAGCAAGTACATGGGAGGTGTTAGTACTCCCAGCAAGTACATGAGAGGTGTTAGTACTCCAGCAAGTACATGGGAGGTGGTTGTGGTACTCCCAGCAAGTACATGGGTGGTGTTAGTACTCCCAGCAAGTACATGGGTGGTGTTAGTACTCCCAGCAAGTACATGGGTGGTGTTAGTACTCCCAGCAGTACATGGGAGTGTTAGTACTCCCAGCAAGTACATGGGTGGTGTTAGTACTCCCAGCAAGTACATGGGTGGTGTTAGTACTCCCAGCAAGTACATGGGAGGTGTTAGTACTCCCAGCAAGTACATGGGTGGTGTTAGTACTCCCAGCAAGTACATGGGAGGTGTTAGTACTCCCAGCAAGTACATGGGAGGTGTTAGTACTCCCAGCAAGTACATGGGTGGTGTTAGTACTCCCAGCAAGTACATGAGGGTGTTAGTACTCCCAGCAAGTACATGGGTGGTGTTAGTACTCCCAGCAAGTACATGGTGGTGTTAGTACTCCCAGCAAGTACTGGGAGTGTGGTGGTGATACTCCCAGCAAGTACATGGGTGGTGGTGGTACTCCCAGCAAGTACATGGGAGGTGTTAGTACTCCCAGCAAGTACATGGTGGTGTTAGTACTCCCAGCAAGTACATGGGAGGTGGTTATACTCCCAGCAAGTACATGGGTGGTGTTAGTACTCCCAGCAAGTACATGGAGGTGTTAGTACTCCCAGCAAGTACATGGAGGTGTTAGTACTCCCAGCAAGTACATGGGTGGTGTTAGTACTCCCAGCAAGTACATGGGTGGTGTTAGTACTCCCAGCAAGTACATGGGAGGTGTTAGTACTCCCAGCAAGTACATGGGTGGTGTTAGTACTCCCAGCAAGTACATGGGAGGTGTTAGTACTCCCAGCAAGTACATGGGTGGTGTTAGTACTCCCAGCAAGTACATGGGAGGTGTTAGTACTCCCAGCAAGTACATGGGTGGTGTTAGTACTCCCAGCAAGTACATGGGAGGTGTTAGTACTCCCAGCAAGTACATGGGTGGTGTTAGTACTCCCAGCAAGTACATGTGGTGTTAGTACTCCCAGCAAGTACATGGGTGGTGGTAGTACTCCCAGCAAGTACATGGGAGGTGTTAGTACTCCCAGCAAGTACATGGGTGGTGTTAGTACTCCCAGCAAGTACATGGGAGGTGGTGGTACTCCCAGCAAGTACATGGGTGGTGGTGGTACTCCCAGCAAGTACATGGGTGGTGTTAGTACTCCCAGCAAGTACATGGGTGGTGTTAGTACTCCCAGCAAGTACATGGGTGGTGTTAGTACTCCCAGCAAGTACATGGGAGGTGGTGGTACTCCCAGCAAGTACATGGGAGGTGTTAGTACTCCCAGCAAGTACATGGGTGGTGTTAGTACTCCCAGCAAGTACATGGGAGGTGGTGGTGTACTCCCAGCAAGTACATGTGGTGGTGGTACTCCCAGCAAGTACATGGGTGGTGTTAGTACTCCCAGCAAGTACATGGGTGGTGTAGTACTCCCAGCAAGTACATGGGTGGTGTTAGTACTCCCAGCAAGTACATGGGTGGTGTTAGTACTCCCAGCAAGTACATGGGAGGTGTTAGTACTCCCAGCAAGTACATGGGTGGTGTTAGTACTCCAGCAAGTACATGGGTGGTGTTAGTACTCCCAGCAAGTACATGGGTGGTGTTAGTACTCCCAGCAAGTACATGGGAGGTGTTAGTACTCCCAGCAAGTACATGGGTGGTGGTAGTACTCCCAGCAAGTACATGGGAGGTGTTAGTACTCCCAGCAAGTACATGGGAGGTGTTAGTACTCCCAGCAAGTACATGGTGGTGTTAGTACTCCCAGCAAGTACATGGGAGGTGTTATACTCCCAGCAAGTACATGGGTGGTGTTAGTACTCCCAGCAAGTACATGGGAGGTGTTAGTACTCCCAGCAAGTACATGGGAGGTGTTAGTACTCCCAGCAAGTACATGGGTGGTGTTAGTACTCCCAGCAAGTACATGGGAGGTGTTAGTACTCCCAGCAAGTACATGGGTGGTGTTAGTACTCCCAGCAAGTACATGGGTGGTGTTAGTACTCCCAGCAAGTACATGGGTGGTGTTAGTACTCCCAGCAAGTACATGGGTGGTGTTAGTACTCCCAGCAAGTACAGGGTGTGTTAGTACTCCCAGCAAGTACATGGGAGGTGTAGTACTCCCAGCAAGTACATGGGTGGTGTTAGTACTCCCAGCAAGTACATGGAGGTGTTAGTACTCCCAGCAAGTACATGGGAGGGTGTAGTACTCCCAGCAAGTACATGGGTGGTGTTAGTACTCCCAGCAAGTACATGGGAGGTGTTAGTACTCCCAGCAAGTACATGGGTGGTGTTAGTACTCCCAGCAAGTACATGGGTGGTGTTAGTACTCCCAGCAAGTACATGGGGGTGTTAGTACTCCCAGCAAGTACATGGGGTGGTTAGTACTCCCAGCAAGTACATGGGAGGTGGTAGTACTCCCAGCAAGTACATGGAGGTGTTAGTACTCCCAGCAAGTACATGGGTGGTGTTAGTACTCCCAGCAAGTACATGGGTGGTGTTAGTACTCCCAGCAAGTACATGGGAGGTGGTGGTGTACTCCCAGCAAGTACATGGGTGGTGTTAGTACTCCCAGCAAGTACATGGGAGGTGGTGGTGATACTCCCAGCAAGTACATGGTGGTGTTAGTACTCCCAGCAAGTACATGGGTGGTGTTAGTACTCCCAGCAAGTACATGGGAGGTGTTAGTACTCCCAGCAAGTACATGGGAGGTGTTAGTACTCCCAGCAAGTACATGGGTGGTGTTAGTACTCCCAGCAAGTACATGGGTGGTGTTAGTACTCCCAGCAAGTACATGGTGGTGTTAGTACTCCCAGCAAGTACATGGGAGGTGTTAGTACTCCCAGCAAGTACATGGGAGGTGTTAGTACTCCCAGCAAGTACATGGGTGGTGTTAGTACTCCCAGCAAGTACATGGGTGGTGTTAGTACTCCAGCAAGTACATGGGTGGTGTAGTACTCCCAGCAAGTACATGGGAGGTGTTAGTACTCCCAGCAAGTACATGGGAGGTGTAGTACTCCCAGCAAGTACATGGGAGTGTTAGTACTCCAGCAAGTACATGGGAGGTGTTAGTACTCCCAGCAAGTACATGGGTGGTGGTGGTACTCCCAGCAAGTACATGGGTGGTGTTAGTACTCCAGCAAGTACANTACACTGTAACAATGTGCACCATACTACACTAACAATGTGCCCATACTACACTGTAACAATGTGCACCATACTACACTGTAACAATGTGCACCATACTACACTTTAACATGTGCACCACTACTACACTGTAACAATGTGCACCATACTACACTGTAAATGTGCACCACAGTACACTGTAACAATGTGCACCATACTACACTGTAACAATGTGCACCACAGTGCACTGTAACAATGTGCACCCATACTAACACTGTAAAAATGTGCACCACAGTACACTGTAACAATGTGCACCATACTACACTGTAACAATGAGCACCATACTACACTGTAACAATGTGCACCACACTACACTGTAACAATGTGCACCACAGTACACTGTAACAATGTGCACCACAGTACACTGTAACAATGTGCACCATACTACACTGTAACAATGTGCACCACAGTACACTGTAACAATGTGCACCATACTACACTGTAACAATGTGCACCATACTACACTGTAACAATGTGCACCACAGTACACTGTAACAATGTGCACCATACTACACTGTAACAATGTGCACCACAGTACACTGTAACAATGTGCACCACAGTACACTGTAACAATGTGCACCACAGTACACTGTAAAATGTGCACCACAGTACACTGTAACAATGTGCACCACAGTACACTGTAACAATGTGCACCACAGTACACTGTACAATGTGCACCACAGTACACTGTAACAATGTGCACCATACTACACTGTAACAATGTGCACCACAGTACACTGTAACAATGTGCACCATACTACACTGTAACAATGTGCACCACAGTACACTGTAACAATGTGCACCACAGTACACTGTAACAATGTGCACCATACCACAGTACTGTAACATGTGCACCACAGTACACTGTAACATGTGCACCACAGTACACTGTAACAATGTGCACCACAGTACACTGTAACAATGTGCACCATACTACACTGTAACAATGTGCACCACAGTACACTGTAACAATGTGCACCACAGTACACTGTAACATGTGCACCATAGTACACTGTAACAATGTGCACCACACAAACTGTAACAATGTGCACCATACTACCTGTAACAATGTTCACCACAGTACACTGTAACAATGTGCACCATACTACACTGTAACAATGTGCACCATACTACACTGTAACAATGTGCACCCCAGTACACTGTAACAATGTGCACCATACTACACTGTAACAATGTGCACCATACTACACTGTAACAATGTGCACCACAGTACACTGTAATAATGTGCACCACAGTACACTGTAACAATGTGCACCACAGTACACTGTAACAATGTGCACCACAGTACACTGTAATAATGTGCACCATACTACACTGTAACAATGTGCACCATACTACACTGTAACAATGTGCACCACAGTGCACTGTAACAATGTGCACCATACTACACTGTAACAATGTGCACCACAGTACACTGTAACAATGTGCACCATACTACACTGTAACAATGTGCACCACAGTACACTGTAACAATGTGCACCATACTACACTGTAACAATGTGCACCATACTACACTGTAACAATGTGCACCACAGTACACTGTAACAATGTGCACCATACTACACTGTAACAATGTGCACCATACTACACTGTAACAATGTGCACCACAGTACACTGTAACAATGTGCACCATACTACACTGTAACAATGTGCACCACAGTACACTGTAACAATGTGCACCACAGTACACTGTAACAATGTGCACCATACTACACTGTAACAATGTGCACCATACTACACTGTAACAATGTGCACCATACTACACTGTAACAATGTGCACCACAGTACACTGTAACAATGTGCACCATACTACACTGTAACAATGTGCACATACTACACTGTAACAATGTGCACCATACTACACTGTAACAATGTGCACCACAGTACACTGTAACAATGTGCACCATACTACACTGTAACAATGTGCACCACAGTACACTGTAACAATGTGCACCACAGTACACTGTAACAATGTGCACCACAGTACACTGTAACAATGTGCACCATACTACACTGTAACAATGTGCACCACAGTACACTGTAACAATGTGCACCATACTACACTGTAACAATGTGCACCACAGTACACTGTAACAATGTGCACCATACTACACTGTAACAATGTGCACCATACTACACTAACAATGTGCACCACAGTACACTGTAACAATGTGCACCATACTACACTGTAACAATGTGCACCACAGTACACTGTAACAATGTGCACCATACTACACTGTAACAATGTGCACCATACTACACTGTAACAATGTGCACCATACTACACTGTAACAATGTGCACCATACTACACTGTAACAATGTGCACCACAGTACACTGTAACATGTGCACCATACTACACTGTAACAATGTGCACCTACTACACTGTAACAATGTGCACCATACTACACTGTAACAATGTGCACCACAGTACACTTAACACTGTGCACCATACTACACTGTAACAATGTGCACCACAGTACACTGTAACAATGTGCACCACAGTACACTGTAACAATGTGCACCACAGTACACTGTAACAATGTGCACCATACTACACTGTAACAATGTGCACCACAGTACACTGTAACAATGTGCACCATACTACACTGTAACAATGTGCACCATACTACACTGTAACAATGTGCACCATACTACACTGTAACAATGTGCACCACAGTACACTGTAACAATGTGCACCACAGTACACTGTAACAATGTGCACCATACTACACTGTAACAATGTGCACCACAGTACACTGTAACAATGTGCACCACACTACACTGTAACAATGTGCACCATACTACACTGTAACAATGTGCACCACAGTACACTGTAACAATGTGCACCATACTACACTGTAACAATGTGCACCACAGTACACTGTAACAATGTGCACCATAGTACACTGTAACAATGTGCACCACAGTACACTGTAACAATGTGCACCACAGTACACTGTAACAATGTGCACCACAGTACACTGTAACAATGTGCACCATACTACACTGTAACAATGTGCACCACAGTACACTGTAACAATGTGCACCATACTACACTGTAACAATGTGCACCACAGTACACTGTAACAATGTGCACCATACTACACTGTAACAATGTGCACCACAGTACACTGTAACAATGTGCACCATACTACACTGTAACAATGTGCACCATACTACACTGTAACAATGTGCACCATACTACACTGTAACAATGTGCACCACAGTACACTGTAACAATGTGCACCATACTACACTGTAACAATGTGCACCATACTACACTGTAACAATGTGCACCATACTACACTGTAACAATGTGCACCACAGTACACTGTAACAATGTGCACCATACTACACTGTAACAATGTGCACCACAGTACACTGTAACAATGTGCACCACAGTACACTGTAACAATGTGCACCACAGTACACTGTAACAATGTGCACCATACTACACTGTAACAATGTGCACCACAGTACACTGTAACAATGTGCACCATACTACACTGTAACAATGTGCACCATACTACACTGTAACAATGTGCACCATACTACACTGTAACAATGTGCACCATACTACACTGTAACAATGTGCACCATACTACACTGTAACAATGTGCACCACAGTACACTGTAACAATGTGCACCATACTACACTGTAACAATGTGCACCACAGTACACTGTAACAATGTGCACCATACTACACTGTAACAATGTGCACCATACTACACTGTAACAATGTGCACCACAGTACACTGTAACAATGTGCACCATACTACACTGTAACAATGTGCACCATACTACACTGTAACAATGTGCACCATACTACACTGTAACAATGTGCACAGTACTACATAGTAACAATGTGCACAGTACTACACAGTAACAATGTGCACCATACTACACTGTAACAATGTGCACCATACTACACTGTAACAATGTGCACCATACTACACTGTAACAATGTGCACAGTACTACAGTAACAATGTGCACCATACTACACTGTAACAATGTGCACCATACTACACTGTAACAATGTGCACCATACTACACTGTAACAATGTGCACCATACTACACTGTAACAATGTGCACCACAGTACACTGTAACAATGTGCACCATACTACACTGTAACAATGTGCACCATACTACACTGTAACAATGTGCACCACAGTACACTGTAACAATGTGCACCACAGTACACTGTAACAATGTGCACCACAGTACACTGTAACAATGTGCACCACAGTACACTGTAACAATGTGCACCACAGTACACTGTAACAATGTGCACCATACTACACTGTAACAATGTGCACCATACTACACTGTAACAATGTGCACCACAGTACACTGTAACAATGTGCACCATACTACACTGTAACAATGTGCACCACAGTACACTGTAACAATGTGCACCACAGTACACTGTAACAATGTGCACCATACTACACTGTAACAATGTGCACCACAGTACACTGTAACAATGTGCACCATACTACACTGTAACAATGTGCACCATACTACACTGTAACAATGTGCACCACAGTACACTGTAACAATGTGCACCATACTACACTGTAACAATGTGCACCATACTACACTGTAACAATGTGCACCACAGTACACTGTAACAATCTGTGCACCACAGTACACTGTAACAATGTGCACCACAGTACACTGTAACAATGTGCACCACAGTACACTGTAACAATGTGCACCATACTACACTGTAACAATGTGCACCATACTACACTGTAACAATGTGCACCATACTACACTGTAACAATGTGCACCACAGTACACTGTAACAATGTGCACCACAGTACACTGTAACAATGTGCACCACAGTACACTGTAACAATGTGCACCACAGTACACTGTAACATGTGCACCACAGTACACTGTAACAATGTGCACCACAGTACACTGTAACAATGTGCACCATACTACACTGTAACAATGTGCACCACACTACACTGTAACAATGTGCACCATACTACACTAACAATGTGCACCATACTACACTGTAACAATGTGCACCATACTACACTGTAACAATGTGCACCATACTACACTGTAACAATGTGCACCACTACACTGTAACAATGTGCACCATACTACACTGTAACAATGTGCACCACAGTACACTGTAACAATGTGCACCATACTACACTGTAACAATGTGCACCACAGTACACTGTAACAATGTGCACCATACTACACTGTAACAATGTGCACCATACTACACTGTAACAATGTGCACCACAGTACACTGTAACAATGTGCACCATACTACACTGTAACAATGTGCACCATACTACACTGTAACATGTGCACCATACTACACTGTAACAATGTGCACAGTACTACACTGTAACAATGTGCACCATACTACACTGTAACAATGTGCACCATACTACACTGTAACAATGTGCACCATACTACACTGTAACAATGTGCACCATACTACACTGTAACAATGTGCACCATACTACACTGTAACAATGTGCACCATACTACACTGTAACAATGTGCACCATACTACACTGTAACAATGTGCACCACAGTACACTGTAACAATGTGCACCACAGTACACTGTAACAATGTGCACCACAGTACACTGTAACAATGTGCACCACAGTACACTGTAACAATGTGCACCATACTACACTGTAACAATGTGCACCATACTACACTGTAACAATGTGCACCACAGGCACTGTAACAATGTGCACCATACTACACTGTAACAATGTGCACCACAGTACACTGTAACAATGTGCACCATACTACACTGTAACAATGTGCACCACAGTACACTGTAACAATGTGCACCATACTACACTGTAACAATGTGCACCATACTACACTGTAACAATGTGCACCACAGTACACTGTAACAATGTGCACCATACTACACTGTAACAATGTGCACCATACTACACTGTAACATGTGCACCACAGTACACTGTAACAATGTGCACCATACTACACTGTAACAATGTGCACCACAGTACACTGTAACAATGTGCACCACAGTACACTGTAACAATGTGCACCATACTACACTGTAACAATGTGCACCATACTACACTGTAACAATGTGCACCACAGTACACTGTAACAATGTGCACCATACTACACTGTAACAATGTGCACCATACTACACTGTAACAATGTGCACCATACTACACTGTAACAATGTGCACCATACTACACTGTAACAATGTGCACCACAGTACACTGTAACAATGTGCACCATACTACACTGTAACAATGTGCACCACAGTACACTGTAACAATGTGCACCACAGTACACTGTAACAATGTGCACCATACTACACTGTAACAATGTGCACCATACTACACTGTAACAATGTGCACCATACTACACTGTAACAATGTGCACCACGTACACTGTAACAATGTGCACCATACTACACTGTAACAATGTGCACCATACTACACTGTAACAATGTGCACCACAGTACACTGTAACAATGTGCACCATACTACACTGTAACAATGTGCACCATACTACACTGTAACAATGTGCACAGTACTACACTGTAACAATGTGCACATACTACACTGTAACAATGTGCACCATACTACACTGTAACAATGTGCACCATACTACACTGTAACAATGTGCACATACTACATGTAACAATGTGCACCATACTACACTGTAAATGTGCACCATACTACACTGTAACAATGTGCACCATACTACACTGTAACAATGTGCACCATACTACACTGTAACAATGTGCACCATACTACACTGTAACAATGTGCACCATACTACACTGTAACAATGTGCACATACTACACTGTAACAATGTGCACAGTACTACATGTAACAATGTGCACCATACTACACTGTAACAATGTGCACCATACTACACTGTAACAATGTGCACCATACTACACTGTAACAATGTGCACCATAATACAAACATTGATATACTTAGCAATTTTGTACTGTTCACTTTATAGAGTTTGTAAATTTAAGCTAAACAATGTAAATATTGCTAGGCCTACTGTGTACTATACTATATTCGGCCTCATAGTGCGTGTGTAGGCCTAGCAAGGGAGGGTTAGTTTGTCTCTGCAACAAAGTAGATAATCGTTTTCCGGTTTACAAATTCAATAGTACCCATTTCTACTTTCTAATTGTGGTATATGTACTGTGGTGGTGATCCTCCGTACAGGTACTACCATGACAGGAGTTGGACTGACCCACACAGTGCACGCCAGCCCTCATATTAACAGGTAAATGACACAACTACAGGCAGGCGAGGAGTCACAATAACGTGGCTGAGTATGTTAACCAGACCACACACTAGAAGGTGAAGGGACGACCACGTTTCGTCATCGACTTGTGAATGGTCCGTGAGGGACCGAAACGTCGTCGTCCCTTCACCTTCTAGTGTGTGGTCTGGTCAACACAACTATATAATCAGGACAATTAATAACACTACCAATCATCACCATACATCAGAGGTGCCCCAGTGAGTCAGACAACACCACCATACATCACAGGTGCCCCAGTGAGTCAGACAACACCACCATACATCACAGGTGCCCCAGTGAGTCAGACAACACCACCATACATCACAGGTGCCCCAGTGAGTCACAACACCACCATACTCACAGGTGCCCCAGTGAGTCAGACAACACCACCATACATCACAGGTGCCCCAGTGAGTCAGACAACACCACCATACATCACAGGTTCCCCAGTGAGTCAGACAACACCACCATACATCACAGGTGCCCCAGTGAGTCAGCAACACCACCATACATCACAGGTGCCCAGTGAGTCAGACACACCACCATACATCACAGGTGCCCCAGTGAGTCAGACAACACCACCATACATCACAGGTGCCCCAGTGAGTCAGACAACACCACCATACATCACAGGTGCCCCAGTGAGTCAGACAACACCACCATACATCACAGGTGCCCCAGTGAGTCAGACAACACCACCATACATCACAGTGCCCCAGTGAGTCAGACAACATCACCATACATCACAGGTGCCCCAGTGAGTCAGACAACACCACCATACATCACAGGTGCCCCAGTGAGTCAGACAACATCACCATACATCACAGGCGCCCCAGTGAGTCAGACAACATCACCATACATCACAGGTGCCCCAGTGAGTCAGACAACACCACCATACATCACAGGCGCCCCAGTGAGTCAGACAACACCATCAATCATCACCATACATCCAGGCGCCCAGTGAGTCAGACACCCACCATACATCACAGGTGCCCCAGTGAGTCAGACAACACCATCAATCATCACATACATCACAGGTGCCCCAATGATCAGACAACACCACCATACATCACAGGTGCCCCAGTGAGTCAGACAACACCATCAATCATCACCATACATCACAGGTGCCCCAATGAGTCAGACAACACCACCATACATCACAGGTGCCCCAGTGAGTCAGACAACCCCATCAATCATCACCATACATCACAGGTGCCCCAGTGAGTCAGACAACACCATCAATCATCACCATACATCACAGGTGCCCCATGAGTCAGACAACATCACCATACATCACAGGTGCCCCAGTGAGTCAGACAACACCACCATACATCACAGGCGCCCCAGTGTCAGACAACACCATCAATCATCACCATACATCACAGGTGCCCCAGTGAGTCAGACAACACCACCATACATCACAGGTGCCCCAGTGAGTCAGACACCATCACCATACATCACAGGTGCCCCAGTGAGTCAGACAACATCACCATACATCACAGGCGCCCCAGTGAGTCAGACAACACATCAATCATCACCATACATCACAGGTGCCCCAGTGAGTCAGACAACACCATCAATCATCACCATACATCACAGGTGCCCCAATGAGTCAGACAACACCACCATACATCACAGGTGCCCCAGTGAGTCAGACAACACCATCAATCATCACCATACATCACAGGTGCCCCAATGAGTCAGACAACACCACCATACATCACAGGTGCCCCAGTGAGTCAGACAACACCATCAATCATCACCATACATCACAGGTGCCCCAGTGAGTCAGACAACACCACCATACATCACAGGTGCCCCAGTGAGTCAGACAACACCACCATACATCACAGGCGCCCCAGTGAGTCAGACAACATCACCATACATCACAGGTGCCCCAGTGAGTCAGACAACACCACCATACTTCACAGGTGCCCCAGTGAGTCAGACAACATCACCATACATCACAGGCGCCCCAGTGAGTCAGACAACACCATCAATCATCACCATACATCACAGGTGCCCCAGTGAGTCAGACAACATCACCATACATCACAGGTGCCCCAGTGAGTCAGACAACACCATCAATCATCACCATACATCACAGGCGGCCCAGTGAGTCAGACAACACCACCATACATCACAGGCGCCCCAGTGAGTCAGACAACATCACGATACATCACAGGTGCCCCAGTGAGTCAGACAACACCACCATACATCACAGGTGCCCCAGTGAGTCAGACACCACCACCATACACCACAGGCGCCCCAGTGAGTCAGACAACACCATCAATCATCACCATACATCACAGGCGGCCCAGTGAGTCAGACAACACCACCATACATCACAGGTGCCCCAGTGAGTCAGACAACATCACCATACATCACAGGTGCCCCAGTGAGTCAGACAACACCATCAATCATCACCATACATCACAGGTGCCCCAGTGAGTCAGACAACACCATCAATCATCACCATACATCACAGGTGCCCCAGTGAGTCAGACAACACCACCATACATCACAGGTGCCCAAGTGAGTCAGACAACATCACCATACATCACAGGCGCCCCAGTGAGTCAGACAACACCATCAATCATCACCATACATCACAGGTGCCCCAGTGAGTCAGACAACACCATCAATCATCACCATACATCACAGGTGCCCCAGTGAGTCAGAGAACACCATCAATCATCACCATACATCACAGGCGCCCCAGTGAGTCAGACAACACCACCATACATCACAGGCGCCCCAGTGAGTCAGACAACACCACCATACATCACAGGCGCCCCAGTGAGTCAGACAACATCACCATACATCACAGGCGCCGCAGTGAGTCAGACAACACCATCAATCATCACCATACATCACAGGTGCCCCAGTGGGTCAGACAACACCATCAATCAATCAATGTGCACCATACTACACTGTAACAATGTGCACCATACTACACTGTAACAATGTGCACCATACTACACTGTAACAATGTGCACCATACTACACTGTAACAATGTGCACCATACTACACTGTAACAATGTGCACCATACTACACTGTAACAATGTGCACCATTACACTGTAACAATGTGCACCATACTTCACTGTAACAATGTGCACCATACTACACTGTAACAATGTGCACCATACTACACTGTAACAATGTGCACCATATTACACTGTAACAATGTGCACCTTACTACACTGTAACAATGTGCACCATACTACACTGTAACAATGTGCACCATACTACACTGTAACAATGTGCACCATACTACACTGTAACAATGTGCACCATACTACACTGTAACAATGTGCACCATACTACACTGTAACAATGTGCACAGTACTACATAGTAACAATGTGCACAGTACTACATAGTAACATTGTGCACCATACTACACTGTAACAATGTGCACCATACTACACTGTAACAATGTGCACAGTACTACATAGTAACATTGTGCACCATACTACACTGTAACAATGTGCACCATACTACACTGTAACAATGTGCACCATACTACACTGTAACAATGTGCACAGTACTACATAGTAACAATGTGCACAGTACTACATAGTAACATTGTGCACCATACTACACTGTAACAATGTGCACCATACTACACTGTAACAATGTGCACCATACTACACTGTAACAATGTGCACCATTCTACACTGTAACAATGTGCACAGTACTACATAGTAACAATGTGCACAGTACTACATAGTAACATTGTGCACCATACTACACTGTAACAATGTGCACCATACTACACTGTAACAATGTGCACCATACTACACTGTAACAATGTGCACCATACTACACTGTAACAATGTGCACCATAATACAAACATTGATATACTTAGCAATTTTGTACTGTTCACTTTATAGAGTTTGTAAATTTAAGCTAAACAATGTAAATATTGCTAGGCCTACTGTGTATCATATACTATATTAGGCCTCATAGTGCGTGTGTTAGGCCTAGCAAGGGAGGGTTAGTTTGTCTCTGCAACAAAGTAGATAATCGTTTTCCGGTTTACAAATTCAATAGTACCCATTTCTACTTTCTAATTGTGGTATATGTACTGTGGTGGTGATCCTCCGTACAGGTACTACCATGACAGAAGGTTGGACTGACCCACACAGTGCACGCCAGCCCTCATATTAACAGGTAAATGACACAACTACAGGCAGGCGAGGAGTCACAATAACGTGGCTGAAGTATGTTAACCAGACCACACACTAGAAGGTGAAGGACGACCACGTTTCGTCATCGACTTGTGAATGGTCCGTGAGGGACCGAAACGTCGTCGTCCCTTCACCTTCTAGTGTGTGGTCTGGTCAACACAACTATATAATTCAGGACAATTAATAACACTACCAATCATCACCATACATCAGAGGTGCCCCAGTGAGTCAGACAACACCACCATACATCACAGGTGCCCCAGTGAGTCAGACAACACCACCATACATCACAGGTGCCCCAGTGAGTCAGACAACACCACACATCACCATACATCACAGGTGCCCCAGTGAGTCAGACAACACCACCATACATCACAGGTGCCCCAGTGAGTCAGACAACACCATCATCATCACCATACATCACAGGTGCCCCAGTGAGTCAGACAACACCACCATACATCACAGGCGCCCCAGTGAGTCAGACAACACCACCATACATCACAGGCGCCCCAGTGAGTCAGACAACACCACCATACATCACAGGCGCCCCAGTGAGTCAGACAACACCACCATACATCACAGGTGCCCCAGTGAGTCAGACAACACCACCATACATCACAGGTGCCCCAGTGAGTCAGACAACACCACCATACATCACAGGTGCCCCAGTGAGTCAGACAACACCACCATACATCACAGGTGCCCCAGTGAGTCAGACAACACCACCATACATCACAGGTGCCCCAGTGAGTCAGACAACATCACCATACATCACAGGTGCCCCAGTGAGTCAGACAACATCACCATACATCACAGGTGCCCCAGTGAGTCAGACAACATCACCATACATCACAGGTGCCCCAGTGAGTCAGACAACACCACCATACATCACAGGTGCCCCAGTGAGTCAGACAACACCACCATACATCACAGGTGCCCCAGTGAGTCAGACAACACCACCATACATCACAGGTGCCCCAGTGAGTCAGACAACACCACCATACATCACAGGCGCCCCAGTGAGTCAGACAACACCACCATACATCACAGGTGCCCCAGTGAGTCAGACAACACCACCATACATCACAGGTGCCCCAGTGAGTCAGACAACATCACCATACATCACAGGTGCCCCAGTGAGTCAGACAACATCACCATACATCACAGGTGCCCAGTGAGTCAGACAACACCATCAATCATCACTATACATCACAGGTGCCCCAATGAGTCAGACAACACCACCATACATCACAGGTGCCCCAGTGAGTCAGACAACGCCATCAATCATCACCATACATCACAGGCGCCCCAGTGAGTCAGACAACACCACCATACATCACAGGTGCCCCAGTGAGTCAGACAACAAAACCATACATCACAGGCGCCCCAGTGAGTCAGACAACAGCATCAATCATCACCATACATCACAGGCGGCCCAGTGAGTCAGACAACACCACCATACATCACAGGTGCCCCAGTGAGTCAGACAACATCACCATACATCACAGGTGCCCCAGTGAGTCAGACAACACCATCAATCATCACCATACATCACAGGTGCCCCAGTGAGTCAGAGAACACCATCAATCATCACCATACATCACAGGTGCCCCAGTGAGTCAGACAACATCACGATACATCACAGGTGCCCCAGTGAGTCAGACAACATCACCATACATCACAGGCGCCGCAGTGAGTCAGACAACACCATCAATCATCACCATACATCACAGGTGCCCCAGTGGGTCAGACAACACCATCAATCAATCAATGTGCACCATACTACACTGTAACAATGTGCACCATGCTACACTGTAACAATGTTCACCACAGTACACTGTAACACTGTGCACCATACTACACTGTAACAATGTGCACCACAGTACACTGTAACAATGTGCACCACAGTACACTGTAACAATGTGCACCATACTACACTGTAACAATGTGCATCATACTACACTGTAACAATGTGCACCATACTACACTGTAACAATGTGCACCACAGTACACTGTAACACTGTGCACCATACTACACTGTAACAATGTGCACCATACTACACTCTAACAATGTGCACCACAGTACACTGTAACAATGTGCACCATACTACACTGTAACATGTGCACCATTCTACACTGTAACAATGTGCACAGTACTACATAGTAACAATGTGCACAGTACTACACAGTAACAATGTGCACCATACTACACTACAACAATGTGCACCATACTACACTGTAACAATGTGCACAGTACTACATAGTAACAATGTGCACTATACTACACTGTAACAATGTGCACCACAGTACACTGTAACAATGTGCACCACAGTACACTGTAACAATGTGCACCAAAGTACACTGTAACAATGTGCACCACAGTACACTGTAACAATGTGCACCACAGTACACTGTAACAATGTGCACCACAGTACACTGTAACAATGTGCACCATACTACACTGTAACAAAGTGCACCACAGTACACTGTAACAATGTGCACCACAGTACACTGTAACAATGTGCACCACAGTACACTGTAACAATGTGCACCACAGTACACTGTAACAATGTGCACCACAGTACACTGTAACAATGTGCACCATACTACACTGTAACAATGTTCACCACAGTACACTGTAACAATGTGCACCATACTACACTGTAACAATGTGCACCATACTACACTGTAACAATGTGCACCCCAGAACACTGTAACAATGTGCGCCATACAACACTGTAACAATGTGCACCATACGACACTGTAACAATGTGCACCACAGTACACTGTAACAATGTGCACCACAGTACACTGTAACATGTGCACCACGTACACTGTAACAATGTGCACCACAGAACACTGTAAATGTGCACCATACTACACTGTAACAATGTGCACCATACTACACTGTAACAATGTGCACCACAGTACACTGTAACAATGTGCACCATACTACACTGTAACAATGTGCACCACAGTACACTGTAACAATGTGCACCATACTACACTGTAACAATGTGCACCACAGTACACTGTAACAATGTGCACCATACTACACTGTAACAAATGCACCATACTACACTGTAACAATGTGCACCACAGTACACTGTAACAATGTGCACCATACTACACTGTAAACAGTGCACCATACTACACTGTAACATGTGCACCACAGTACACTGTAACAATGTGCACCACAGTACACTGAACAATGTGCACCACAGTACACTGTACAATGTGCACCACAGTACACTGTAACAATGTGCACCATACTACACTGTAACAATGTGCACCACAGTACACTGTAACAATGTGCACCCATACTACACTGTAACAATGTGCACCATACTACACTGTAACAAGTGCACCATACTACACTGTAACAATGTCACCACAGTACACTGTAACAATGTGCACCATACACACTGTAACAATGTGCACCACAGTACACTGTAACAATGTGCACCACAGTACACTGTAACAATG
>WNGS01000895.1:19695-30860 GCA_020271785.1 Procambarus virginalis | reverse complement strand
TGTCTGGTGTTGGTGGACCATGGTGTACCAGTGTGGTGTTGGTGGTCCATGGTGTACCACAGTGTGGTGTTGGTGGACCATGGTGTACCACAGTGTCTGGTGTTGGTGGACCATGGTGTACCACAGTGTGGTGTTGGTGGTCCATGGTGTACCACAGTGTGGTGTTGGTGGACCATGGTGTACCACAGTGTGGTGTTGGTGGACCATGGTGTACCACAGTGTGGTGTTGGTGGACCATGGTGTACCACAGTGTGGTGTTGGTGGACCATGGTGTACCACAGTGTGGTGTTGGTGGTCCATGGTGTACCACAGTGTCTGGTGTTGGTGGACCATGGTGTACCACAGTGTGGTGTTGGTGGACCATGGTGTACCACAGTGTCTGGTGTTGGTGGACCATGGTGTACCACAGTGTCTGGTGTTGGTGGTCCATGGTGTACCACAGTGTGGTGTTGGTGGGCCATGGTGTACCACAGTGTGGTGTTGGTGGACCATGGTGTACCAGTGTGGTGTTGGTGGACCATGGTGTACCACAGTGTCTGGTGTTGGTGGACCATGGTGTACCACAGTGTGGTGTTGGTGGACCATGGTGTACCACAGTGTCTGGTGTTGGTGGACCATGGTGTACCACAGTGTGGTGTTGGTGGTCCATGGTGTACCACAGTGTGGTGTTGGTGGACCATGGTGTACCACAGTGTGGTGTTGGTGGACCATGGTGTACCACAGTGTCTGGTGTTGGTGGACCATGGTGTACCACAGTGTCTGGTGTTGGTGGTCCATGGTGTACCACAGTGTGGTGTTGGTGGACCATGGTGTACCACAGTGTCTGGTGTTGGTGGACCATGGTGTACCACAGTGTGGTGTTGGTGGACCATGGTGTACCACAGTGTGGTGTTGGTGGTCCATGGTGTACCACAGTGTGTGTGTTGGTGGTCCATGGTGTACCACAGTGTGGTGTTGGTGGTCCATGGTGTACCACAGTGTGGTGTTGGTGGACCATGGTGTACCACAGTGTGGTGTTGGTGGTCCATGGTGTACCACAGTGTCTGGTGTTGGTGGTCCATGGTGTACCACAGTGTGGTGTTGGTGGTCCATGGTGTACCACAGTGTCTGGTGTTGGTGGTCCATGGTGTACCACAGTGTGGTGTTGGTGGTCCATGGTGTACCACAGTGTCTGGTGTTGGTGGACCATGGTGTACCAGTGTCTGGTGTTGGTGGTCCATGGTGTACCACAGTGTCTGGTGTTGGTGGACCATGGTGTACCACAGTGTGGTGTTGGTGGTCCATGGTGTACCACAGTGTCTGGTGTTGGTGGTCCATGGTGTACCACAGTGTGGTGTTGGTGGTCCATGGTGTACCACAGTGTGGTGTTGGTGGACCATGGTGTACCACAGTGTGGTGTTGGTGGTCCATGGTGTACCACAGTGTCTGGTGTTGGTGGTCCATGGTGTACCACAGTGTCTGGTGTTGGTGGTCCATGGTGTACCACAGTGTGGTGTTGGTGGACCATGGTGTACCACAGTGTCTGGTGTTGGTGTTCCATGGTGTACCACAGTGTGGTGTTGGTGGACCATGGTGTACCACAGTGTGGTGTTGGTGGTCCATGGTGTACCACAGTGTGGTGTTGGTGGACCATGGTGTACCACAGTGTCTGGTGTTGGTGGTCCATGGTGTACCACAGTGTGGTGTTGGTGGTCCATGGTGTACCACAGTGTGGTGTTGCTGGTCCATGGTGTACCACAGTGTGGTGTTGGTGGACCATGGAGTACCACAGTGTCTGGTGTTGGTGGACCATGGTGTACCACAGTGTGGTGTTGGTGGTCCATGGTGTACCACAGTGTGGTGTTGGTGGTCCATGGTGTACCAGTGTGGTGTTGGTGGACCATGGTGTACCACAGTGTCTGGTGTTGGTGGTCCATGGTGTACCACAGTGTGGTGTTGGTGGACCATGGTGTACCACAGTGTGGTGTTGGTGGACCATGGTGTACCACAGTGTGGTGTTGTGGTCCATGGTGTACCAGTGTGGTGTTGGTGGACCATGGTGTACCACAGTGTGGTGTTGGTGGTCCATGGTGTACCACAGTGTGGTGTTGGTGGACCATGGTGTACCACAGTGTCTGGTGTTGGTGGACCATGGTGTACCACAGTGTCTGGTGTTGGTGGACCATGGTGTACCACAGTGTGGTGTTGGTGGTCCATGGTGTACCACAGTGTGGTGTTGGTGGTCCATGGTGTACCACAGTGTCTGGTGTTGGTGGCCATGGTGTACCACAGTGTGGTGTTGGTGGTCCATGGTGTACCACAGTGTGGTGTTGGTGGACCATGGTGTACCACAGTGTCTGGTGTTGGTGGTCCATGGTGTACCACAGTGTGGTGTTGGTGGTCCATGGTGTACCACAGTGTGGTGTTGGTGGACCATGGTGTACCACAGTGTGGTGTTGGTGGTCCATGGTGTACCACAGTGTGGTGTTGGTGGACCATGGTGTACCACAGTGTGGTGTTGGTGGTCCATGGTGTACCACAGTGTCTGGTGTTGGTGGACCATGGTGTACCACAGTGTCTGGTGTTGGTGGACCATGGTGTACCACAGTGTCTGGTGTTGGTGGACCATGGTGTACCACAGTGTGGTGTTGGTGGACCATGGTGTACCACAGTGTCTGGTGTTGGTGGACCATGGTGTACCACAGTGTGGTGTTGGTGGACCATGGTGTACCACAGTGTCTGGTGTTGGTGGACCATGGTGTACCACAGTGTGGTGTTGGTGGTCCATGGTGTACCACAGTGTGGTGTTGGTGGTCCATGGTGTACCACAGTGTCTGGTGTTGGTGGACCATGGTGTACCACAGTGTCTGGTGTTGGTGGACCATGGTGTACCACAGTGTCTGGTGTTGGTGGACCATGGTGTATCACAGTGTGGTGTTGGTGGACCATGGTGTACCACAGAGTCTGGTGTTGGTGGTCCATGGTGTACCACAGTGTCTGGTGTTGGTGGACCATGGTGTACCACAGTGTCTGGTGTTGGTGGACCATGGTGTACCACAGTGTGTGGTGTTGGTGGACCATGGTGTACCACAGTGTGGTGTTGGTGGACCATGGTGTACCACAGTGTGTGGTGTTGGTGGTCCATGGTGTACCACAGTGTCTTGTGTTGGTGGACCATGGTGTACCACAGTGTCTGGTGTTGGTGGACCATGGTGTACCAGTGTGGTGTTGGTGGTCCATGGTGTACCACAGTGTGGTGTTGGTGGACCATGGTGTACCACAGTGTCTGGTGTTGGTGGACCATGGTGTACCACAGTGTGGTGTTGGTGGTCCATGGTGTACCACAGTGTGGTGTTGGTGGACCATGGTGTACCACAGTGTGGTGTTGGTGGACCATGGTGTACCACAGTGTGTGTGTGGTGGTCCATGGTGTACCACAGTGTCTGGTGTTGGTGGACCATGGTGTACCACAGTGTGGTGTTGGTGGACCATGGTGTACCACAGTGTCTGGTGTTGGTGGACCATGGTGTACCACAGTGTCTGGTGTTTGTGGTCCATGGTGTACCACAGTGTGGTGTTGGTGGGCCATGGTGTACCACAGTGTGGTGTTGGTGGACCATGGTGTACCAGTGTGGTGTTGGTGGACCATGGTGTACCACAGTGTCTGGTGTTGGTGGACCATGGTGTACCACAGTGTGGTGTTGGTGGACCATGGTGTACCACAGTGTCTGGTGTTGGTGGACCATGGTGTACCACAGTGTGGTGTTGGTGGTCCATGGTGTACCACAGTGTGGTGTTGGTGGACCATGGTGTACCACAGTGTGGTGTTGGTGGACCATGGTGTACCACAGTCTGGTGTTGGTGGACCATGGTGTACCACAGTGTCTGGTGTTGGTGGTCCATGGTGTACCACAGTGTGGTGTTGGTGGACCATGGTGTACCACAGTGTCTGGTGTTGGTGGACCATGGTGTACCACAGTGTGGTGTTGGTGGACCATGGTGTACCACAGTGTGGTGTTGGTGGTCCATGGTGTACCACAGTGTGTGTGTTGGTGGTCCATGGTGTACCACAGTGTGGTGTTGGTGGTCCATGGTGTACCACAGTGTGGTGTTGGTGGACCATGGTGTACCACAGTGTGGTGTTGGTGGTCCATGGTGTACCACAGTGTCTGGTGTTGGTGGTCCATGGTGTACCACAGTGTGGTGTTGGTGGTCCATGGTGTACCACAGTGTCTGGTGTTGGTGGTCCATGGTGTACCACAGTGTGGTGTTGGTGGTCCATGGTGTACCACAGTGTCTGGTGTTGGTGGACCATGGTGTACCAGTGTCTGGTGTTGGTGGTCCATGGTGTACCACAGTGTCTGGTGTTGGTGGACCATGGTGTACCACAGTCTGGTGTTGGTGGTCCATGGTGTACCACAGTGTCTGGTGTTGGTGGTCCATGGTGTATCACAGTGTGGTGTTGGTGGTCCATGGTGTACCACAGTGTGGTGTTGGTGGACCATGGTGTACCACAGTGTGGTGTTGGTGGTCCATGGTGTACCACAGTGTCTGGTGTTGGTGGTCCATGGTGTACCACAGTGTCTGGTGTTGGTGGTCCATGGTGTACCACAGTGTGGTGTTGGTGGACCATGGTGTACCACAGTGTCTAGTGTTGGTGTTCCATGGTGTACCACAGTGTGGTGTTGGTGGACCATGGTGTACCACAGTGTGGTGTTGGTGGTCCATGGTGTACCACAGTGTGGTGTTGGTGGACCATGGTGTACCACAGTGTCTGGTGTTGGTGGTCCATGGTGTACCACAGTGTGGTGTTGGTGGTCCATGGTGTACCACAGTGTGGAGTTGCTGGTCCATGGTGTACCACAGTGTGGTGTTGGTGGACCATGGAGTACCACAGTGTCTGGTGTTGGTGGACCATGGTGTACCACAGTGTGGTGTTGGTGGTCCATGGTGTACCACAGTGTGGTGTTGGTGGTCCATGGTGTACCACAGTGTGGTGTTGGTGGACCATGGTGTACCACAGTGTCTGGTGTTGGTGGTCCATGGTGTACCACAGTGTGGTGTTGGTGGTCCATGGTGTACCACAGTGTGGTGTTGGTGGACCATGGTGTACCACAGTGTGGTGTTGGTGGTCCATGGTGTACCACAGTGTCTGGTGTTGGTGGACCATGGTGTACCACAGTGTGGTGTTGGTGGTCCATGGTGTACCACAGTGTGGTGTTGGTAGACCATGGTGTACCACAGTGTGGTGTTGGTGGTCCATGGTGTACCACAGTGTCAGGTGTTGGTGGACCATGGTGTACCACAGTGGTGTTGGTGGTCCATGGTGTACCACAGTGTCTGGTGTTGGTGGACCATGGTGTACCACAGTGTGGTGTTGGTGGTCCATGGTGTACCACAGTGTGGTGTTGGTGGACCATGGTGTACCACAGTGTGGTGTTGGTGGTCCATGGTGTACCACAGTGTCTGGTGTTGGTGGACCATGGTGTACCACAGTGTGGTGTTGGTGGTCCATGGTGTACCACAGTGTGGTGTTGGTGGTCCATGGTGTACCACAGTGTGGTGTTGGTGGACCATGGTGTACCACAGTGTGGTGTTGGTGGTCCATGGTGTACCACAGTGTCTGGTGTTGGTGGACCATGGTGTACCACAGTGTCTGGTGTTGGTGGACCATGGTGTACCACAGTGTGGTGTTGGTGGTCCATGGTGTACCACAGTGTGGTGTTGGTGGTCCATGGTGTACCACAGTGTGGTGTTGGTGGACCATGGTGTACCACAGTGTCTGGTGTTGGTGGTCCATGGTGTACCACAGTGTCTGGTGTTGGTGGACCATGGTGTACCACAGTGTGGTGTTGGTGGACCATGGTGTACCACAGTGTGGTGTTGGTGGACCATGGTGTACCACAGTGTCTGGTGTTGGTGGACCATGGTGTACCACAGTGTGGTGTTGGTGGACCATGGTGTACCACAGTGTCTGGTGTTGGTGGTCCATGGTGTACCACAGTGTGGTGTTGGTGGACCATGGTGTACCACAGTGTGTGGTGTTGGTGGTCCATGGTGTACCACAGTGTGGTGTTGGTGGACCATGGTGTACCACAGTGTCTGGTGTTGGTGGACCATGGTGTACCACAGTGTGGTGTTGGTGGACCATGGTGTACCAGTGTCTGGTGTTGGTGGACCATGGTGTACCACAGTGTGGTGTTGGTGGACCATGGTGTACCACAGTGTGGTGTTGGTGGACCATGGTGTACCACAGTGTGGTGTTGGTGGACCATGGTGTACCACAGTGTCTGGTGTTGGTGGTCCATGGTGTACCACAGTGTGGTGTTGGTGGTCCATGGTGTACCACAGTGTGGTGTTGGTGGACCATGGTGTACCACAGTGTGGTGTTGGTGGACCATGGTGTACCACAGTGTGGTGTTGGTGGACCATGGTGTACCACAGTGTGGTGTTGGTGGTCCATGGTGTACCACAGTGTCTGGTGTTGGTGGACCATGGTGTACCACAGTGTGGTGTTGGTGGACCATGGTGTACCACAGTGTGGTGTTGGTGGACCATGGTGTACCACAGTGTGGTGTTGGTGGTCCATGGTGTACCACAGTGTGGTGTTGGTGGCCATGGTGTACCACAGTGTGGTGTTGGTGGACCATGGTGTACCACAGTGTCTGGTGTTGGTGGTCCATGGTGTACCACAGTGTGGTGTTGGTGGCCATGGTGTACCACAGTGTGGTGTTGGTGGTCCATGGTGTACCACAGTGTGGTGTTGGTGGACCATGGTGTACCACAGTGTGGTGTTGGTGGCCATGGTGTACCACAGTGTGGTGTTGGTGGGCCATGGTGTACCACAGTGTCTGGTGTTGGTGGTCCATGGTGTACCACAGTGTCTGGTGTTGGTGGACCATGGTGTACCACAGTGTGGTGTTGGTGGACCATGGTGTACCACAGTGTCTGGTGTTGGTGGTCCATGGTGTACCACAGTGTCTGGTGTTGGTGGACCATGGTGTACCACAGTGTCTGGTGTTGGTGGTCCATGGTGTACCACAGTGTGGTGTTGGTGGACCATGGTGTACCACAGTGTGGTGTTGGTGGACCATGGTGTACCAGTGTCTGGTGTTGGTGGTCATGGTGTACCACAGTGTGGTGTTGGTGGACCATGGTGTACCACAGTGTGGTGTTGGTGGTCCATGGTGTACCACAGTGTGGTGTTGGTGGACCATGGTGTACCACAGTGTGGTGTTGGTGGTCCATGGTGTACCACAGTGTGGTGTTGGTGGTCCATGGTGTACCACAGTGTCTGGTGTTGGTGGACCATGGTGTACCACAGTGTCTGGTGTTGGTGGTCCATGGTGTACCACAGTGTGGTGTTGGTGGACCATGGTGTACCACAGTGTGGTGTTGGTGGACCATGGTGTACCAGTGTCTGGTGTTGGTGGATCATGGTGTACCACAGTGTGGTGTTGGTGGACCATGGTGTACCACAGTGTGGTGTTGGTGGTCCATGGTGTACCACAGTGTGGTGTTGGTGGACCATGGTGTACCACAGTGTGGTGTTGGTGGTCCATGGTGTACCACAGTGTGGTGTTGGTGGGCCATGGTGTACCACAGTGTGGTGTTGGTGGACCATGGTGTACCACAGTGTGGTGTTGGTGGACCATGGTGTACCACAGTGTGGTGTTGGTGGTCCATGGTGTACCACAGTGTGGTGTTGGTGGACCATGGTGTACCACAGTGTCTGGTGTTGGTGGTCCATGGTGTACCACAGTGTCTGGTGTTGGTGGACCATGGTGTACCACAGTGTGGTGTTGGTGGACCATGGTGTACCACAGTGTCTGGTGTTGGTGGACCATGGTGTACCACAGTGTCTGGTGTTGGTGGTCCATGGTGTACCACAGTGTGGTGTTGGTGGACCATGGTGTACCACAGTGTGGTGTTGGTGGTCCATGGTGTACTACAGTGTGGTTAAAGACTGATGCCGACACTGTTGGGGTGAAGAGCCAGCATTCATCCATATCACCCTTGTGTCCTCTTACGAAACCTGTAGATCCTTCCTCAATTATGGCAGCTTAGTGTATATTAAACCATTTATGAGATTCGAAAATTCGCACCCCAGTTATAATTACTATAGGCAACCTGGTATTGTTTCATACTTGTTAAACGGTATAATACTTACAAAGTTGCCGATATGATTGAAGAAAGATGTAGAGGTGACATGGAGACATGCTGGCCGTACATCAACACCACACAGGTATGAGGGCGCCAGTATCGTAACACGAGAACCCAGCGGGTTTTCTTCCTATTGGGGAGTGTTGTACATGCTGCTATGGCGGTGTGTCCACTCACAGGATGAGTGGCGCTGCCCAATACTGTCACTATGGCGGTGTGTCCACTCACAGGATGAGTGGCGCTGCCCAATACTGTCACTATGGCGGTGTGTCCACTCACAGGATGAGTGACGCTGCCCATACTGTCACTATGGCGGTGTGTCCACTCACAGGATGAGTGGCGCTGCCCAATACTGTCACTATGGCGGTGTGTCCACTCACAGGATGAGTGACGCTGCCCAATACTGTCACTATGGCGGTGTGTCCACTCACAGGATGAGTGACGCTGCCCAATACTGTCACTATGGCGGTGTGTCCACTCACAGGATGAGTGGCGCTGCCCAATACTGTCACTATGGCGGTGTGTCCACTCACAGGATGAGTGGCGCTGCCCAATACTGTCACTATGGCGGTGTGTCCACTCACAGGATGAGTGGCGCTGCCCAATACTGTCACTATGGCGGTGTGTCCACTCACAGGATGAGTGGCGCTGCCCAATACTGTCACTATGGCGGTGTGTCCACTCACAGGATGAGTGGCGCTGCCCAATACTGTCACTATGGCGGTGTGTCCACTCACAGGATGAGTGGCGCTGCCCAATACTGTCACTATGGCGGTGTGTCCACTCACAGGATGAGTGACGCTGCCCAATACTGTCACTATGGCGGTGTGTCCACTCACAGGATGAGTGACGCTGCCCAATACTGTCACTATGGCGGTGTGTCCACTCACAGGATGAGTGACGCTGCCCAATACTGTCACTATGGCGGTGTGTCCACTCACAGGATGAGTGGCGCTGCCCAATACTGTCACTATGGCGGTGTGTCCACTCACAGGATGAGTGGCGCTGCCCATACTGTCACTATGGCGGTGTGTCCACTCACAGGATGAGTGACGCTGCCCAATACTGTCACTATGGCGGTGTGTCCACTCACAGGATGAGTGGCGCTGCCCAATACTGTCACTATGGCGGTGTGTCCACTCACAGGATGAGTGACGCTGCCCAATACTGTCACTATGGCGGTGTGTCCACTCACAGGATGAGTGACGCTGCCCAATACTGTCACTATGGCGGTGTGTCCACTCACAGGATGAGTGCGCTGCCCAATACTGTCACTATGGCGGTGTGTCCACTCAGGATGAGTGGCGCTGCCCAATACTGTCACTATGGCGGTGTGTCCACTCACAGGATGAGTGACGCTGCCCAATACTGTCACTATGGCGGTGTGTCCACTCACAGGATGAGTGACGCTGCCCAATACTGTCACTATGGCGGTGTGTCCACTCACAGGATGAGTGGCGCTGCCCAATACTGTCACTATGGCGGTGTGTCCACTCACAGGATGAGTGGCGCTGCCCAATACTGTCACTATGGTGGTGTGTCCACTCACAGGATGAGTGGCGCTGCCCAATACTGTCACTATGGCGGTGTGTCCACTCACAGGATGAGTGACGCTGCCCAATACTGTCACTATGGCGGTGTGTCCACTCACAGGATGAGTGGCGCTGCTGCCAATACTGTCACTATGGCTGCCCACTAAACAAAATTCAAAACAAGAGGTACAGCAGAGGTTGTTGTTGGGAGCGAGGAACTCGAAGACATCACACGCCAACACTGAAGTATCTGTGTTGACGGGGCCGGAGGCGCCTATATCCCTTGCCTGCTTTGCATGAACAAATGTTTTATTTATATGCAAAACTTTCCGCACAATGTTCACGGAAGAATGTTTCTTATTGCTCTCTTATGTTTAGAAACATAAAGTGGAGCAATGTCCGGCATAGTCTTGATTCACAGTGATAATTTTGAAGTTTATATAAGACATTTGTTGTTGCCAGTACTTACTGATAATAACACTGTGTCGCACCTAGTCCCCTGTGTCACTTCTAGCCCCTTCCCTGTGTCACGTCTAGCCCCCTGTGTCACTTCTAGTCCCCTGTGTCACTTCTAGCCCCTTCCCTGTGTCACGTCTAGCCCTCCCTGTGTCACTTCTAGCCCTCCCTGTGTCACGTCTAGCCCCCTGTTCACTTCTAGCCCCCTGTGTCACTTCTAGCCCCCTGTCACGTCTAGCCCCCTGTGTCACTTCTAGCCCCTCGTGTCACGTCCAGCCCTCCTGTGTCACGTCTAGCCCCCTGCGTCACTTTCTAGCCCTGTGTCACTTCTACTAGCCCCCCTGTGTCACGTCTAGCCCCTGTGTCACGTCTACCCCTGTGTCACGTCCACCTCCTGTGTCACGTCTAGCCCCCTGTGTCACGTCCAGCCCTCCTGTGTCACGTCTAGCCCCCTGTGTCACTTCTAGCCCCTGTGTCACGTCTAGCCCCCTGTGTCACGTCTAGCCCCCTGAGGCACGTCTAGCCCCCTGTGTCACTTCTACCCCCTGTGTCACTTCTATCCCCCTGTGTCACTTCTAGCCCCCTGTGTCACTTCTAGCCCCCTGTGTCACTTCTAGCCCCCTGTGTCACGCTTCTAGCCCCCTGTGGCACGTCTAGCCCCCTGTGTCACGTCTAGCCCCCTGTGTCACGTCTAGCCCCTGTGTCACTTCTAGCCCCCTGTGTCACGTCTAGCCCCCTGTGGCACGTCTAGCCCCCTGTGTCACGTCTAGCCCCTGGGTCACGTCTAGCCCCCTGTGTCACTTCTAGCCCCTGTGTCACTTCTATCCCCCTGTGTCACTTCTAGCCCCCTGTGTCACTTCTACCCTCCCTGTGTCACTTCTAGCCCCCTGTGTCACTTCTAGCCCTCCCTTGTCACGTCTAGCCCCCGTGTCACTTCTAGCCCCCTGTGTCACTTCTAGCCCCCTGTGTCACTTCTAGCCCCCCTGTGTCACTTCTAGCCCCCTGTGTCACGTCTAGCCCCCTGTGTCACTTCTA
>WNGS01000895.1:0-18268 GCA_020271785.1 Procambarus virginalis | reverse complement strand
GTGTTGGTGGGCCATGGTGTACCACAGTGTGGTGTTGGTGGACCATGGTGTACCACAGTGTGGTGTTGGTGGAACATGGTGTACCACAGTGTCTGGTGTTGGTGGACCATGGTGTACCACAGTGTCTGGTGTTGGTGGACCATGGTGTACCACAGTGTCTGGTGTTGGTGGACCATGCTGTACCACAGTGTGGTGTTGGTGGTCCATGTTGTACCACAGTGTGGTGTTGGTGGACCATGGTGTACCACAGTGTGGTGTTGGTGGACCATGGTGTACCACAGTGTCTGGTGTTGGTGGTCCATGGTGTACCACAGTGTGGTGTTGGTGGACCATGGTGTACCACAGTGTGGTGTTGGTGGACCATGGTGTACCACAGTGTGGTGTTGGTGGTCCATGTTGTACCACAGTGTGGTGTTGGTGGACCATGGTGTACCACAGTGTGGTGTTGGTGGACCATGGTGTACCACAGTGTGTGGTGTTGGTGGTCCATGGTGTACCACAGTGTGGTGTTGGTGGACCATGGTGTACCACAGTGTGGTGTTGGTGGACCATGGTGTACCACAGTGTGGTGTTGGTGGACCATGGTGTACCACAGTGTGTGGTGTTGGTGGTCCATGGTGTACCACAGTGTGGTGTTGGTGGACCATGGTGTACCACAGTGTGGTGTTGGTGGTCCATGGTGTACCACAGTGTGGTGTTGGTGGACCATGGTGTACCACAGTGTGGTGTTGGTGGTCCATGGTGTACCACAGTGTCTGGTGTTGGTGGACCATGGTGTACCACAGTGTGGTGTTGGTGGTCCATGGTGTACCACAGTGTGGTGTTGGTGGACCATGGTGTACCACAGTGTGGTGTTGGTGGACCATGGTGTACCACAGTGTGGTGTTGGTGGACCATGGTGTACCACAGTGTGGTGTTGGTGGACCATGGTGTACCACAGTGTCTGGTGTTGGTGGACCATGGTGTACCACAGTGTGGTGTTGGTGGACCATGGTGTACCACAGTGTGGTGTTGGTGGACCATGGTGTACCACAGTGTGGTGTTGGTGGACCATGGTGTACCACAGTGTGTGGTGTTGGTGGTCCATGGTGTACCACAGTGTGGTGTTGGTGGACCATGGTGTACCACAGTGTGGTGTTGGTGGTCCATGGTGTACCACAGTGTGGTGTTGGTGGTCCATGGTGTACCACAGTGTGGTGTTGGTGGACCATGGTGTACCACAGTGTGGTGTTGGTGGTCCATGGTGTACCACAGTGTGGTGTTGGTGGACCATGGTGTACCACAGTGTGGTGTTGGTGGACCATGGTGTACCACAGTGTGGTGTTGGTGGACCATGGTGTACCACAGTGTGGTGTTGGTGGACCATGGTGTACCACAGTGTGGTGTTGGTGGACCATGGTGTACCACAGTGTGGTGTTGGTGGTCCATGGTGTACCACAGTGTGGTGTTGGTGGACCATGGTGTACCACAGTGTGGTGTTGGTGGTCCATGGTGTACCACAGTGTGGTGTTGGTGGTCCATGGTGTACCACAGTGTGGTGTTGGTGGTCCATGGTGTACCACAGTGTCTGGTGTTGGTGGTCCATGGTGTACCACAGTGTGGTGTTGGTGGTCCATGGTGTACCACAGTGTGGTGTTGGTGGTCCATGGTGTACCACAGTGTGGTGTTGGTGGTCCATGGTGTACCACAGTGTGGTGTTGGTGGTCCATGGTGTACCACAGTGTGGTGTTGGTGGTCCATGGTGTACCACAGTGTGGTGTTGGTGGTCCATGGTGTACCACAGTGTGGTGTTGGTGGTCCATGGTGTACCACAGTGTGGTGTTGGTGGTCCATGGTGTACCACAGTGTCTGGTGTTGGTGGTCCATGGTGTACCACAGTGTGGTGTTGGTGGTCCATGGTGTACCACAGTGTGGTGTTGGTGGACCATGGTGTACCACAGTGTGGTGTTGGTGGACCATGGTGTACCACAGTGTGGTGTTGGTGGACCATGGTGTACCACAGTGTGTGGTGTTGGTGGTCCATGGTGTACCACAGTGTGGTGTTGGTGGACCATGGTGTACCACAGTGTGGTGTTGGTGGTCCATGGTGTACCACAGTGTGGTGTTGGTGGACCATGGTGTACCACAGTGTGGTGTTGGTGGTCCATGGTGTACCACAGTGTCTGGTGTTGGTGGTCCATGGTGTACCACAGTGTGGTGTTGGTGGTCCATGGTGTACCACAGTGTGGTGTTGGTGGACCATGGTGTACCACAGTGTGGTGTTGGTGGACCATGGTGTACCACAGTGTGGTGTTGGTGGACCATGGTGTACCACAGTGTGGTGTTGGTGGTCCATGGTGTACCACAGTGTGGTGTTGTGGTCCATGGTGTACCACAGTGTGGTGTTGGTGGTCCATGGTGTACCACAGTGTGGTGTTGGTGGTCCATGGTGTACCACAGTGTGGTGTTGGTGGTCCATGGTGTACCACAGTGTGGTGTTGGTGGACCATGGTGTACCACAGTGTGGTGTTGGTGGACCATGGTGTACCACAGTGTGGTGTTGGTGGTCCATGGTGTACCACAGTGTGGTGTTGGTGGACCATGGTGTACCACAGTGTGGTGTGGTGGTCCATGGTGTACCACAGTGTGGTGTGTGTGGTCCATGGTGTACCACAGTGTGGTGTTGGTGGTCCATGGTGTACCACAGGTGGTGTTGGTGGTCCATGGGTGTACCACAGTGTGGTTAAAGTCTCGACGCCGACACTGTTGGGGTGAAGAGCCAGTATTCATCCATATCACCCTTGTGTCCCTACGAAACCTGTAGATCCTTCCTCAATTTGGCAGCGTAGTGTATATTTTAAACCATTTATGAGATTCGAAAATTCGTACCCAAGGTTATAATTACTATAGACAACCTGGTATTGTTTCATACTGTTAAACGGTATAATACTTACAAGTTGCCGATATGATTGAAGGAAGATGTAGAGGTGACATGGAGACATGCTGGCCGTACATCAACACCACCACAGGTATGAGGGCGCCAGTATCGTACACGAGAACCCAGCGGGTTTTCTTCCTATTTGGGGAGTGTTGTACATGCTGCTACGGCTCGGTGTGTCCACTCACAGGATGAGTGGGCGCTGCCCAATACTGTCACTATGGCGGTGTGTCCACTCACAGGATGAGTGGCGCTGCCCAATACTGTCACTATGGCGGTGTGTCCACTCACAGGATGAGTGACGCTGCCCAATACTGTCACTATGGCGGTGTGTCCACTCACAGGATGAGTGGCGCTGCCCAATACTGTCACTATGGCGGTGTGTCCACTCACAGGATGAGTGGCGCTGCCCAATACTGTCACTATGGCGGTGTGTCCACTCACAGGATGAGTGGCGCTGCCCAATACTGTCACTATGGCGGTGTGTCCACTCACAGGATGAGTGGCGCTGCCCAATACTGTCACTATGGCGGTGTGTCCACTCACAGGATGAGTGGCGCTGCCCAATACTGTCACTATGGCGGTGTGTCCACTCACAGGATGAGTGGCGCTGCCCAATACTGTCACTATGGCGGTGTGTCCACTCACAGGATGAGTGGCGCTGCCCAATACTGTCACTATGGCGGTGTGTCCACTCACAGGATGAGTGGCGCTGCCCAATACTGTCACTATGGCGGTGTGTCCACTCACAGGATGAGTGGCGCTGCCCAATACTGTCACTATGGCGGTGTGTCCACTCACAGGATGAGTGGCGCTGCCCAATACTGTCACTATGGCGGTGTGTCCACTCACAGGATGAGTGGCGCTGCCCAATACTGTCACTATGGCGGTGTGTCCACTCACAGGATGAGTGGCGCTGCCCAATACTGTCACTATGGCGGTGTGTCCACTCACAGGATGAGTGGCGCTGCCCAATACTGTCACTATGGCGGTGTGTCCACTCACAGGATGAGTGACGCTGCCCAATACTGTCACTATGGCGGTGTGTCCACTCACAGGATGAGTGGCGCTGCCCAATACTGTCACTATGGCGGTGTGTCCACTCACAGGATGAGTGGCGCTGCCCAATACTGTCACTATGGCGGTGTGTCCACTCACAGGATGAGTGGCGCTGCCCAATACTGTCACTATGGCGGTGTGTCCACTCACAGGATGAGTGGCGCTGCCCAATACTGTCACTATGGCGGTGTGTCCACTCACAGGATGAGTGGCGCTGCCCAATACTGTCACTATGGCGGTGTGTCCACTCACAGGATGAGTGGCGCTGCCCAATACTGTCACTATGGCGGTGTGTCCACTCACAGGATGAGTGGCGCTGCCCAATACTGTCACTATGGCGGTGTGTCCACTCACAGGATGAGTGGCGCTGCCCAATACTGTCACTATGGCGGTGTGTCCACTCACAGGATGAGTGGCGCTGCCCAATACTGTCACTATGGCGGTGTGTCCACTCACAGGATGAGTGGCGCTGCCCAATACTGTCACTATGGCGGTGTGTCCACTCACAGGATGAGTGACGCTGCCCAATACTGTCACTATGGCGGTGTGTCCACTCACAGGATGAGTGACGCTGCCCAATACTGTCACTATGGCGGTGTGTCCACTCACAGGATGAGTGGCGCTGCCCAATACTGTCACTATGGCGGTGTGTCCACTCACAGGATGAGTGGCGCTGCCCAATACTGTCACTATGGCGGTGTGTCCACTCACAGGATGAGTGGCGCTGCCCAATACTGTCACTATGGCGGTGTGTCCACTCACAGGATGAGTGGCGCTGCCCAATACTGTCACTATGGCGGTGTGTCCACTCACAGGATGAGTGACGCTGCCCAATACTGTCACTATGGCGGTGTGTCCACTCACAGGATGAGTGACGCTGCCCAATACTGTCACTATGGCGGTGTGTCCACTCACAGGATGAGTGGCGCTGCCCAATACTGTCACTATGGCGGTGTGTCCACTCACAGGATGAGTGGCGCTGCCCAATACTGTCACTATGGCGGTGTGTCCACTCACAGGATGAGTGACGCTGCCCAATACTGTCACTATGGCGGTGTGTCCACTCACAGGATGAGTGACGCTGCCCAATACTGTCACTATGGCGGTGTGTCCACTCACAGGATGAGTGGCGCTGCCCAATACTGTCACTATGGCGGTGTGTCCACTCACAGGATGAGTGACGCTGCCCAATACTGTCACTATGGCGGTGTCCACTCACAGGATGAGTGGCGCTGCCCAATACTGTCACTATGGCGGTGTGTCCACTCACAGGATGAGTGGCGCTGCCCAATACTGTCACTATGGCGGTGTGTCCACTCACAGGATGAGTGGCGCTGCCCAATACTGTCACTATGGCGGTGTGTCCACTCACAGGATGAGTGGCGCTGCCCAATACTGTCACTATGGCGGTGTGTCCACTCACAGGATGTGACGCTGCCCAATACTGTCACTATGGCGGTGTGTCCACTCACAGGATGAGTGCGCTGCCCAATACTGTCACTATGGCGGTGTTCCACTCACAGGATGAGTGGCGCTGCCCAATAAACTCGCCCTCGGGGCAAAATTTAAAAAAATGTTGTTACAGTCCAATTACCAGTATTAAGAGCGAGACAAGTGGCCCTTACAACGCAGACATAGGACGTTGACCAATCCACACACTAGATTGGATTCACAATCGACTTGAGAATGGTCCAGGACGGACCGAAACGTCGTCGTCCCTTCACCTTCTAGTGTGTGGTCTGGTCAACATACTCAGCCCCTTATTGTGACTCATCGCCTACAGACATAGGACCTTGCCCTTAGCTAAGAATTTTAGATTTTTGCATTTTAATGACATATATACAGCACCTCATTTTCAAGTCCTATGTATTCTCCTCTTTTATCAATCATGATATTTTTCCACAGTTTTAGCATGTTGTTGTTTCAGATTTAGCTACTCAGAACGAAGTGTCCATGTAGCACGGTCTATGGTGAGCCCGGCGTTATTTTAGCAATAATGTCTACTACATGACCAAATCCACAAGGGCCGTGACGACGATTCGAACCTCATGACGGTGACTGCGTGTACTACATGTCATTACAGGAAGGGAAGGGAATTTTCAGGGCGGGGGGGAAAGCCATTACGGCTATATAGCACTTGGAAGGAGTCAGGATAAGGATTTGGGATGGGACGGAGGGGTAGGAATGGGGGCCACAACCAGTTAGACGGTCGGGATTGAACGCGGACCTGCATGAGGGGAGACCGTCGCTCTTACCGTCCAACCCAAGTGGAGCTCAACCATCAAACTGATGCAACCCAGTAATCAAATTTAAATATAATTAAATTGGCATCTGTGGCATATGCTATCTTGAGGATATCTTGAGATGATATCAGGGTTTAGCGTCCCCGTGGCCCGGTCCTCGACTAGGCCTCCTTTTTGTTTTCATTTTTTCTGTGGCGCGGGTTCGATCCCGCACCAGGCAGAAACAAATGGGTAAAGTTTCTTTCACCCTGAATGCCCCTGTTACCTAGCAGTAAATAGGTACCTGGGAGTTAGTCAGCTGTCACGGGCTGCTTCCTGGGTGTATGTGTGTGTGTGGTGTGGAAAAAAAAGTAGTTAGTAAACAGTTGATTGACAGTTGAGAGGCGGGCCGAAACAGCAAAGCTCAACCCCCGCAAACCAACTAGGCGAGTACAACTAGTGAGTACATTAGTGTTGTTGATCTTGAGACGACACAAAGACGCCTGGTGACAGCTGGCAGCTTCTTGAGCTTCGTTTTCTCTCGCTACGAACCAGAGAAAACGTAATCGCTTAGAATGATGCCAACAGTAACTAAAGAAACCCAACGAATTGACTCTGGAACTAATAATTTAATACCCTATCTCCCAGTACCGTGGAGGGGTCCTGCTCTTGCCCAATATGTAGAACTACTGGCCATATGGGTTCCCATTGTTGCCGATATGTATCTCATTATATGCATACATATCGGGGGTTCCCCTGAGACAAACTAATCCTCCACAAATGTGTTATTGTGTTTATATATTTACTGCAAGAACAGGTGTCAGACGTGCCCAAACGTCTCTCTGCCTGGGAATCGAAGCCTGGTCAAATAGATTGTGCCGAGTGCACTAATACCCTACAGTGAGACGAGCACCTTGTTCCTAAGTCATTAAACAATTAAATTAAGTATTAAACATCACAAAGTTACACTATAATATTTTATGTTAATCGTCTGCACGCTGTGTTGCCAGAGCGAGGTCCACACTCTCAACTATAGGTAGCATTTTGACGTTAGAGTTAACGTATCAAGTACATCCTACGATTAAAAACCAGTTGCCGCGTAAATATCCGTATTTTCTATGCTCTGGATTAGATAGCTGGGGTTTCTAGATAGGTTGTAAGTTTCTAGTTTCTGGGGTTCTAGATAGGTTGTAAGTTTCTAGTTCTGGGGTTTCTAGATAGGTTGTAAGTTTCTAGTTTCTGGGGTTTCTAGATAGGTTGTAAGTTTCTAGTTTCTGGGGTTTCTAGAAGGTTGTAAGTTTCTAGTTTGATTAGGATGTGGGATTTTTGTACGTGGCCCAAAATCAATAACGGGGGGGGGGGGAATTACTGGAGGTAAGAGCCAAATACCAGACTGATTAAAGTGTAATTACCTAAGTGTAGTTACAGGATGAGAGCTACGGCTCGCGGTGTCCCGTCTTCCCAGCACTCTTTGTCGTATAAGCTTTGAAACTACTGTCTTTTAGTGCTCTACGAAACAAAAACCCGCAAAACGATGCTAAAAGCCTCATCACTGGACATTTCAAATATTTCTTCCATATATCATTACTAAAAATCTCTACCATTACACCCCCCTACTCCACTATTCTTATAATTAACCCTATGTAATGTCTCTTAACTTTTCGTTCACTTAATATGCCAACAGCTGGTCAGCAACTTCCACACTAAATCTAATTTAACTAAATCTAAATTAACGGAATGTGGGATAAATATTTCAATTTTGGCGGAGGTCATGAATATTGCTAACCGGAAGTGACGTCACGGCGATTCCAGCATGACTCTGCCTCCAAATATTATACTATTCGAAGCTTTTTCAAGACGCTAGGCACTTATAATTTAGACAAAAGCACATAGGATAAAAGAAGTGTGGAGTCTTCCTCGGCTCCTCCACACATAACAATGCCACAGGCAGAGCGTCCCGCCCGACAAGAGCAGATGCTGTGAACGTGGACCGTGTGAGAAACTTGGGATGATATCTGCTTGATTTTGTTAATGAAGTGGTAACTGAAGTTGTGGGTTGGGCATGTATATGAGTGGGATTGGGTGGTTATAGATAGGAGCTGCCTCGTATACTAATAGGCCTTCTGCAGTTGTCTTTGTTCTTATGTTCTTTATGTTCTTATGTAATTATGAGACCCGTAGGCAGGAGGGCGGCTGGGAGGGCTGGACATGAGGCGCCAGTCCTCTTCCCCCAAGGGAAGGAAAGCCCTAAGCTTCTGTGGTTCACCCACAATATTCTCTCTCCTTGCCACTCCCTACAAAATACAACTATTTTGCCCTAACCAGAAACGTACGCACCCAAGCAACCCACCTAACTTGTCGCAGNCGCTACATTCGCTTACTGTACGAAACGTTTCCGCTAATTCGCTTACTGTACGAAAACGTTGCCGCTACCTTCGCTTACTGTACGAAACGTTGCCGCTACATTCGCTTATTAGTGAAAGTGTTGACAAAACATGGAAATAATGAATAGATAAGAAGAGAGGTTAAGTGAGGGAACATAAATTAGTAAGGAATAAGAGAATAACTGCGGTACCGTAGAGAAGATGGGCGAGACATATATGGATGACAGGGAGCCGGTCGGCCGAGCGGACAGCACGCTGGACGTGTGATCCTGTGGTCCTGGGTTCGATCCCAGGCGCCGGCGAGAAACAATGGGCAGAGTTTCTTTAACCCTATGCCCCTGTTACCTAGCAGTAAAATAGGTACCTGGGTGTTAGTCAGCTGTCACGGGCTGCTTTCTGGGGGTGGAGGCCTGTCGAGGACTGGGCCGCCGGGACACTAAAGCCCCGAAATCATCTCAGATAACCTCAAGATATGACCTATAACACAAGGCGGTAGATACAATATACCATGATCACATGATGGAATTTCAGGAGAAAGCGCCAAGCCATTACGACTATATATATAGCATTGGGAAGGGGTCAGGATAAGGATTTGGATGGGACGGTGGTAAAGGAATGGTGCCCAACCACTTGGACGGTCGGGGATTGAACGCAGACCTGCATGAAGCGAGACCGTCTCTCTACCGTCCACCCAAGTGGTTGGATAAGATGATGGAGAGTTAACCTGTTCATTACATCACACTATGTTTTAAAGATCTTAGACACAAAGGCCTTGGATGACTGAACCCCACTTTGCGAGGTTAGGTTCCGTCTCTTAATGTATGGGAAATATATTCCCTAAGAATTTAGTTTAAACCCAGCTGATGAGGCAAAAGGTTAAGGGGGAGTGCAGTGATTGACTTGGCAGAGCAATAACCTAAAGGTGGAAATCTTGCAAGGAAATAAATCTTTGATACAGTCTGATACAGGAAATAACAGCTCCGTCTGTGGAAAATACATCTGAAAGGATATACAAGATCTAGATGTTGGAAATCTTGCAACGAAATGAACCTTTGATGACTCAAGATTGATTTTTGAAAATCTAAAAATCATGTGCCCCGGAGGCTGACCTAAGCCGGTCGGAGGCTGACCTAAGCCGGCCGGAGGCTGACCTAAGCCGGCCGGAGGCTGACCTAAGCCGGCCGGAGGCTGACCCAAGCCGGCCGGAGGCTGACCTAAGCAATCCACAGGCCGGGAAGAGCTTGGACCATACTGTCAATACAAACCCCATATAAGTAGAGCTGACTCCCATTAGTTAACAGTCCCTAATCGTAGCTATAGTAATTCCTGTATGATGCAGAGCTTCCTGCTAGAATTTCCCCAGGCTTAGCTACATCCTCGCCACACCATCATAGACGTCACT
Source organism: Procambarus virginalis (assembly GCA_020271785.1). NCBI lineage: Eukaryota > Metazoa > Arthropoda > Malacostraca > Decapoda > Cambaridae > Procambarus > Procambarus virginalis. The sequence goes on along the minus strand of WNGS01000895.1, from coordinate 8,284 downwards.
CAGTCACATCTTTGGCTTGCTTACAATCTTGCTGATCTACCCAAAGATCTACCCAAAGATCTACCCAAAGATCTACCCAAAGATCTACCCAAAGACCTGATCTTGAGTGTGGACTGACTGACTCCCAAGTTGGGAAAGGTTCGACTGAGCATTATGGCTCCAGCCGGAGATGTCGCCGACGCAGCAGGGTGAGGGGACGAGGGTCAAGGGTGTGGGGGGGAGGGGGGAGGAGGGAGGGGTGTTAAGGGGGCGTCAGGGTGCGTGATGGTGAGCACTAATGAGTCTCACTATAATCCCCCCCCCCTGGAGGAGGTCAGCTCTAACACTTACCAATTATAGTGTTGCTTTACACTATATCTGTGTTCACTTACTGCTTACTCAGCAGCGCTACAGTGCCAACCCCTACAGTCATTAGCGCTACAGTGCCAACCCCCACAGTCAGTAGCGCTACAGTGCCAACCCTACAGTCAGTAGCGCTACAGTGCCAACCCCTACAGTCAGCAGAGCTACAGTGCCAACCCCTACAGTCAGCAGCGCTACAGTGCCAACCCCTACAGTCAGTAGCGCTACAGTGCCAACCCCTACAGTCAGTAGCGCTACAGTGCCAACCCCTACAGTCAGTAGCGCTACAGTGCCAACCCCTACAGTCAGTAGCGCTACAGTGCCAACCCCTACAGTCAGCAGAGCTACAGTGCCAACCCCTACAGTCAGCAGCGCTACAGTGCCAACCCCTACAGTCAGTAGCGCTACAGTGCCAACCCCTACAGTCAGCAGCGCTACAGTGCCAACCCCTACAGTCAGTAGCGCTACAGTGCCAACCCCTACAGTCAGTAGCGCTACAGTGCCAACCCCCACAGTCAGTAGCGCTACAGTGCCAACCCCTACAGTCAGTAGCGCTACAGTGCCAACCCCTACAGTCAGTAGCGCTACAGTGCCAACCCCTACAGTCAGCAGCGCTACAGTGCCAACCCCTACAGTCAGCAGCGCTACAGTGCCAACCCCTACAGTCAGTAGCGCTACAGTGCCAACCCCCACAGTCAGTAGCGCTACAGTGCCAACCCCTACAGTCAGTAGCGCTACAGTGCCAACCCCTACAGTCAGTAGCGCTACAGTGCCAACCCCCACAGTCAGTAGCGCTACAGTGCCAACCCCTACAGTCAGCAGCGCTACAGTGCCAACCCCTACAGTCAGCAGCGCTACAGTGCCAACCCCTACAGTCAGCAGCGCTACAGTGCCAACCCCCACAGTCAGTAGCGCTACAGTGCCAACCCCTACAGTCAGTAGCGCTACAGTGCCAACCCCCACAGTCAGTAGCGCTACAGTGCCAACCCCCACAGTCAGTAGCGCTACAGTGCCAACCCCTACAGTCAGCAGCGCTACAGTGCCAACCCCCACAGTCAGTAGCGCTACAGTGCCAACCCCTACAGTCAGCAGCGCTACAGTGCCAACCCCCACAGTCAGTAGCGCTACAGTGCCAACCCCTACAGTCAGTAGCGCTACAGTGCCAACCCCTACAGTCAGCAGCGCTACAGTGCCAACCCCTACAGTCAGGATACAACATTTCCATGGTTGGAACTGTATCAAGAGAAGACTATACTCTGAGAGAATGAGAGCATACTCTGAGAGTATGAGAGCATACTCTGAGAGTATGAGAGCATACTCTGAGAGTATGAGAGCATACTCTGAGAGTATGAGAGCATACTCTGAGAGTATGAGAGCATACTCTGAGAGTATGAGAGCATACTCTGAGAGTATGAGAGCATACTCTGAGAGTATGAGAGCATACTCTGAGAGTATGAGAGCATACTCTGAGAGTATGAGAGCATACTCTGAGAGTATGAGAGCATACTCTGAGAGTATGAGAGCATACTCTCAGAGTATGAGAGCATACTCTGAGAGTATGAGAGCATACTCTCAGAGTATGAGAGCATACTCTGAGAGTATGAGAGCATACTCTGAGAGTATGAGAGCATACTCTCAGAGTATGGCCAAACTAAGGAGGATTATGAACCTCCTTAAACAAAGCTGAGGTAGGAACCCGCGCACAGTTTATGTAGGTGTGTGGCAGCGGTGTTACTGGAGGTGTGTGGCAGCGGTGTTACTGGAGGTGTGTGGCAGCGGTGTTACTGGAGGCGTCTGGCAGCGGTGTTACTGGAGGTGTGTGGCAGCGGTGTTACTGGAGGCGTCTGGCAGCGGTGTTACTGGAGGCGTCTGGCAGCGGTGTTACTGGAGGCGTCTGGCAGCGGTGTTACTGGAGGCGTCTGGCAGCGGTGTTACTGGAGGTGTGTGGCAGCGGTGTTACTGGAGGCGTCTGGCAGCGGTGTTACTGGAGGCGTGTGGCAGCGGTGTTACTGGAGGCGTCTGGCAGCGGTGTTACTGGAGGCGTCTGGCAGCGGTGTTACTGGAGGCGTCTGGCAGCGGTGTTACTGGAGGTGTGTGGCAGCGGTGTTACTGGAGGCGTCTGGCAGCGGTGTTACTGGAGGCGTCTGGCAGCGGTGTTACTGGAGGTGTGTGGCAGCGGTGTTACTGGAGGTGTGTGGCAGCGGTGTTACTGGAGGCGTCTGGCAGCGGTGTTACTGGAGGCGTCTGGCAGCGGTGTTACTGGAGGCGTCTGGCAGCGGTGTTACTGGAGGTGTGTGGCAGCGGTGTTACTGGAGGCGTCTGGCAGCGGTGTTACTGGAGGCGTCTGGCAGCGGTGTTACTGGAGGCGTCTGGCAGCGGTGTTACTGGAGGTGTGTGGCAGCGGTGTTACTGGAGGCGTGTGGCAGCGGTGTTACTGGAGGCGTCTGGCAGCGGTGTTACTGGAGGCGTCTGGCAGCGGTGTTACTGGAGGCGTCTGGCAGCGGTGTTACTGGAGGTGTGTGGCAGCGGTGTTACTGGAGGTGTGTGGCAGCGGTGTTACTGGAGGCGTCTGGCAGCGGTGTTACTGGAGGCGTCTGGCAGCGGTGTTACTGGAGGCGTGTGGCAGCGGTGTTACTGGAGGCGTCTGGCAGCGGTGTTACTGGAGGCGTCTGGCAGCGGTGTTACTGGAGGCGTCTGGCAGCGGTGTTACTGGAGGCGTCTGGCAGCGGTGTTACTGGAGGCGTCTGGCAGCGGTGTTACTGGAGGCGTCTGGCAGCGGTGTTACTGGAGGCGTCTGGCAGCGGTGTTACTGGAGGCGTCTGGCAGCGGTGTTACTGGAGGCGTCTGGCAGCGGTGTTACTGGAGGCGTCTGGCAGCGGTGTTACTGGAGGCGTCTGGCAGCGGTGTTACTGGAGGCGTGTGGCAGCGGTGTTACTGGAGGCGTCTGGCAGCGGTGTTACTGGAGGCGTCTGGCAGCGGTGTTACTGGAGGCGTGTGGCAGCGGTGTTACTGGAGGCGTCTGGCAGCGGTGTTACTGGAGGTGTGTGGCAGCGGTGTTACTGGAGGCGTCTGGCAGCGGTGTTACTGGAGGCGTCTGGCAGCGGTGTTACTGGAGGCGTGTGGCAGCGGTGTTACTGGAGGCGTCTGGCAGCGGTGTTACTGGAGGCGTCTGGCAGCGGTGTTACTGGAGGTGTGTGGCAGCGGTGTTACTGGAGGCGTCTGGCAGCGGTGTTACTGGAGGCGTGTGGCAGCGGTGTTACTGGAGGCGTCTGGCAGCGGTGTTACTGGAGGCGTGTGGCAGCGGTGTTACTGGAGGCGTCTGGCAGCGGTGTTACTGGAGGCGTGTGGCAGCGGTGTTACTGGAGGCGTCTGGCAGCGGTGTTACTGGAGGCGTGTGGCAGCGGTGTTACTGGAGGCGTCTGGCAGCGGTGTTACTGGAGGCGTCTGGCAGCGGTGTTACTGGAGGCGTGTGGCAGCGGTGTTACTGGAGGCGTCTGGCAGCGGTGTTACTGGAGGCGTGTGGCAGCGGTGTTACTGGAGGCGTGTGGCAGCGGTGTTACTGGAGGCGTCTGGCAGCGGTGTTACTGGAGGCGTGTGGCAGCGGTGTTACTGGAGGCGTGTGGCAGCGGTGTTACTGGAGGCGTCTGGCAGCGGTGTTACTGGAGGCGTCTGGCAGCGGTGTTACTGGAGGCGTGTGGCAGCGGTGTTACTGGAGGCGTCTGGCAGCGGTGTTACTGGAGGTGTGTGGCAGCGGTGTTACTGGAGGCGTGTGGCAGCGGCGTCACTAGAGGCGTGTGGCAGCGGCGTCACTAGAGGCGTGTGGCAGCGACGTCACTAGAGATGTGTGGCAGCGGCGTCACTGGCAGCGTGTGGCAGCGGCGTCACTGGCAGCGTGTGGCAGCGGCGTCACTAGAGGCGTGTGGCAGCGACGTCACTAGAGGCGTGTTGCAGCGGCGTCACTAGAGGCGTGTGGCAGCGACGTCACTAGAGGCGTGTGGCAGCGGCGTCACTAGAGACGTGTGGCAGCGGCGTCACTGGCAGCGTGTGGCAGCGGCGTCACTAGAGGCGTGTGGCAGCGACGTCACTGGCAGCGTGTGGCAGCGGCGTCACTGGCAGCGTGTGGCAGCGGCGTCACTGGCAGCGTGTGGCAGCGGCGTCACTGGCAGCGTGTGGCAGCGGCGTCACTAGAGGCGTGTGGCAGCGACGTCACTAGAGGCGTGTGGCAGCGGCGTCACTGGCAGCGTGTGGCAGCGGCGTCACTGGCAGCGTGTGGCAGCGGCGTCACTAGAGGCGTGTGGCAGCGGCGTCACTGGCAGCGTGTGGCAGCGGCGTCACTGGCAGCGTGTGGCAGCGGCGTCACTAGAGGCGTGTGGCAGCGACGTCACTGGCAGCGTGTGGCAGCGGCGTCACTGGCAGCGTGTGGCAGCGGCGTCACTGGCAGCGTGTGGCAGCGGCGTCACTAGAGGCGTGTGGCAGCGGCGTCACTGGAGGCGCCTGGCAGCGACGTCACTAGAGGCGTGTGGCAGCGGCGTCACTGGAGGCGTGTGGCAGCGACGTCACTAGAGGCGTGTGGCAGCGGCGTCACTGGAGGCGCCTGGCAGCGGCGTCACTTGAGGCGTGTGGCAGCGGCGTCACGGCCGACGCGGGAGAGGCTGAGGTCGTCTCTGCCGCAGATATATATGTGTGATGCCTGGGGGAGGCCCGCTCGTATTTTTGCCGTTCGTTAAGTTAAGCAAGGCGCTTAAGATGGAGGAGCCTGGTGCAGAGAGGCGGATGGTGCACCACGCATAACAAGTAGGGAGAGGCCAGGTGCAGAGAGCGACGGCAGGGAGAGGGAGAGCGGCGGCAGGGAGGGAGAGCGAAGGCAGGCAGGGAGATGTGATTGCCCACCAGTGGTGGGTGAAGGGCAGCTGGAGTAAGCCAGCCACCAGTGGTGGGTGAAGGGCAGCTGGAGTAAGCCAGCCACCAGTGGTGGGTGAAGGGCAGCTGGAGTAAGCCAGCCACCAGTGGTGGGTGAAGGGCAGCTGGAGTAAGCCAGCCACCAGTGGTGGGTGAAGGGCAGCTGGAGTAAGCCAGCCACCAGTGGTGGGTGAAGGGCAGCTGAAGTAAGCTGCACAACACACCCAAGTGAGACTCACTCCATCATACTTTATCATAACAATTTACACTAAAATTGCAAATCTCTCTGTGATAAAGATTTAGGTTTTACTTGGGAACTAAAGTTATATAATGTCAAGCTTCTGTAGCACCATATATGAAGGTTCTGGAGCACCATATATCAGGGCTCTGGAGCACCATATATATTGGCTCTGGAGCACCATATATGAAGGTTCTGGAGCACCATATATCAGGGCTCTGGAGCACCATATATATTGGCTCTGGAGCACCATATATGAAGGTTCTGGAGCACCATATATGAAGGTTCTGGAGCACCATATATCAGGGCTCTGGAGCACCATATATGAAGGTTCTGGAGCACCATATATGAAGGTTCTGGAGCACCATATATCAGGGCTCTGGAGCACCATATATGAAGGTTCTGTAGCACCATATGAAGGTTCTGGAGCACCATATATCAGGGCTCTGGAGCACCATATATGAAGGTTCTGGAGCACCATATATCAGGGCTCTGGAGCACCATATATCATGGCTCTGGAGCACCATATATCAGGGCTCTGGAGCACCATATATCATGGCTCTGGAGCACCATATATCAGGGCTCTGGAGCACCATATATCATGGCTCTGGAGCACCATATATCATGGCTCTGGAGCACCATATATCAGGGCTCTGGAGCACCATATATCATGGCTCTGGAGCACCATATATCATGGCTCTGGAGCACCATATATGAAGGTTCTGTAGCACCATATATGAAGGTTCTGGAGCACCATATATCAGGGCTCTGGAGCACCATATATGAAGGTTCTGGAGCACCATATATCAGGGCTCTGGAGCACCATATATCATGGCTCTGGAGCACCATATATCAGGGCTCTGGAGCACCATATATCATGGCTCTGGAGCACCATATATCAGGGCTCTGGAGCACCATATATCAGGGCTCTGGAGCACCATATATATTGGCTCTGGAGCACCATATATCAGGGCTCTGGAGCACCATATATCATGGCTCTGGAGCACCATATATCAGGGCTCTGGAGCACCATATCAGGGCTCTGGAGCACCATATATCAAGGCTCTGGAGCACCATATATCATGGCTCTGGAGCACCATATATCATGGCTCTGGAGCACCATATATCATGGCTCTGGAGCACCATATATCATGGCTCTGGAGCTCATATATCATGGCTCTGGAGCACCATATATCATGGCTCTGGAGCACCATATATCATGGCTCTGGAGCACCATATATCATGGCTCTGGAGCACCATATATCATGGCTCTGGAGCACCATATATCATGGCTCTGGAGCACCATATATCATGGCTCTGGAGCACCATATATCATGGCTCTGGAGCACCATATATCATGCTCTGGAGCACCATATATCAGGGCTCTGGAGCACCATATATCAGGGCTCTGGAGCACCATATATCAGGGCTCTGGAGCACCATATATAAGGGTTCTGGAGCACCATATATCAGGGCTCTGGAGCACCATATATCAGGGCTCTGGAGCACCATATATCAGGGCTCTGGAGCACCATATATCAGGGCTTAATGTCCCTACGGCCCGGTTTTCCAACCAGGCCTCCTGTTTGCTGGTCTGGTTGCTGGACTTGTCAACCAGGCTGTTGGACGCGGCTGCTCGCAACCTAACTTATGAGTCACAGCCTGGTTGAACAGGTATCCTTTGAGGTGTTTTATCAAGTTCTCTCTTGAACACTGTGAGGGGTCGGCCAGTTATGTCCCTTATGTGTAGTGGAAGCGTGTTGAACAGTCTCGGGCCTCTGATGTTGATAGTCTCTCTTGAACACTGTGAGGGGTCGGCCAGTTATGTCCCTTATGTGTAGTGGAAGCGTGTTGAACAGTCTCGGGCCTCTGATGTTGATAGTTCTCTCTTGAACACTGTGAGGGGTCGGCCAGTTATGTCCCTTATGTGTAGTGGAAGCGTGTTGAACAGTCTCGGGCCTCTGATGTTGATAGTTCTCTCTTGAACACTGTGAGGGGTCGGCCAGTTATGTCCCTTATGTGTAGTGGAAGCGTGTTGAACAGTCTCGGGCTCTGATGTTGATAGTTCTCTCTTGAACACTGTGAGGGGTCGGCCAGTTATGTCCCTTATGTGTAGTGGAAGTGTGTTGAACAGTCTCGGGCCTCTGATGTTGATAGTTCTCTCTTGAACACTGTGAGGGGTCGGCCAGTTATGTCCCTTATGTGTAGTGGAAGCGTGTTGAATAGTCTCGGGCCTCTGATGTTGATAGTTCTCTCTTGAACACTGTGAGGGGTCGGCCAGTTATGTCCCTTATGTGTAGTGGAAGCGTGTTGAACAGTCTCGGGCCTCTGATGTTGATAGTTCTCTCTTGAACACTGTGAGGGGTCGGCCAGTTATGTCCCTTATGTGTAGTGGAAGCGTGTTGAACAGTCTCGGCCTCTGATGTTGATAGTTCTCTCTTGAACACTGTGAGGGGTCGGCCAGTTATGTCCCTTATGTGTAGTGGAAGCGTGTTGAACAGTCTCGGGCCTCTGATGTTGATAGTTCTCTCTTGAACACTGTGAGGGGTCGGCCAGTTATGTCCCTTATGTGTAGTGGAAGCGTGTGTGAACAGTCTCGGGCCTCTGATGTTGATAGTTCTCTCTTGACACTGTGAGGGTCGGCCAGTATATGTCTTATTTGTGTAGTGGAAGCGTGTGTTGAACAGTCTCGGGCCTCTGATGTTGATAGTTCTCTCTTGAACCTGTGAGGGGTCGGCCAGTTATGTCCTTTATGTGTATGGAAGCGTGTTGAACAGTCTCGGGCCTCTGATGTTGATAGTTCTC
>WNGS01000894.1:47795-65740 GCA_020271785.1 Procambarus virginalis | reverse complement strand
ACATTCATTAACCAAGAGTGCGTGAGCTGGTACTGGATAAACTGGAGGTAGTCACGTTTTATCCCATCACACCTGGAAACAGTCCAAGTACTCACCAGTTACCTCCAGAGAGACACTGACAGAGGGCTTCAGCAACACGGCTGACAGGGGTCACCACTGACACCCTGGCAGAGGTCTACTCGCTAGCAGCACTTCTTAGCAGACGGCCAATACTGTGGTCTTGTAACTCCTCTTGGCCCAATCCCGGGTACAACGGTCCACACATTATCACTGCACAAGAACAACAGCTAGCGCACTGTCTACTACCGACGGCACCCACTTGTCCTCTCACAGCAACTAGTCAGCAGTTCGGGACTGCCCGAGGTGAACTGCCTTCCACATTGCAATAGACTTCACATCAAGTCTTGGGACATAAATCATTAGCCAGACAGAAAGTATACACGGAGAACTACCGGACTGTACACGCCCTGTTATACAGGGAGAACATAGGATGGCAGCCTTTCACCAGAGAACTGTAAATATAATCGGGTGCACACTATAGATGGCGTTGATATAGTTACTTCACTCACCAGAGGTCATCATCATCAACCTCATCTCCTAACTGAGGTATGAAACAGGAGCCTTTCACAGATGCCACATCTCCGCCAACAGATGGCGTTGTTTGCGTCTCGCCTAATGCCTAGGAGATGGCGTGCAGGTCCATAGATGGCGTCGATATCACCACTTCTCACTCCATAGAAAGTGTTGATATCGTAACAGAGGCCAAGTGTCATCAATGTGGGCGTTCAACCACTGCCAGTAATGTGGGCATTCAACCCTGAAATGTGTTCAATGCTTTCTTCCCTGAAAACATATTTTCCTCGTAACTCATACCTCTCAGCTCTGGGACTAGTCTGGTGGCATTCCTCTAAACTTTCTCTAACTTCGTGTTGTGTTTGACTAGGTACGGACGCCATGCTGCAGACACATACCACAGGATTGGTCTGATGTGTTTCTCTGAACACTGCTATCAGCACCTGGCGGTTTGTGAACACTGCTGTTAGCACCTGGTGGTTTGTGAACACTGATGTCAGTACCTGGTGGTTTGTGAACACCGCTGTCAGCACCTGGTGGTTTGTGAACACCACTGTCAGCACCTGGTGGTTTGTGAACACCACTGTCAGCACCTGGTGGTTTGTGAACACTGCTGTTAGCACCTGGTGGTTTGTGAACACCACTGTCAGCACCTGGTGGTTTGTGAACACTGCTGTCAGCACCTGGTGGTTTGTGAACACCACTGTCAGCACCTGGTGGTTTGTGAACACCACTGTCAGCACCTGGTGGTTTGTGAACACCACTGTCAGCACCTGGTGGTTTGTGAACACCACTGTCAGTACCTGGTGGTTTGTGAACACTGCTGTCAGCACCTGGTGGTTTGAGAACACTGCTGTCAGCACCTGGTGGTTTGTGAACACTGTTGTCAGCACCTGGTGGTTTGTGAACACTGCTGTCAGCACCTGGTGGTTTGTGAACACTGCTGTCAGCACCTGGTGGTTTGTGAACACTGCTGTTAGCACCTGGTGGTTTGTGAACACTGCTGTCAGCACCTGGTGGTTTGTGAACACTGCTGTCAGCACCTGGTGGTTTGTGAACACTGCTGTCAGCACCTGGTGGTTTGTGAACACTGCTGTCAGCACCTGGTGGTTTGTGAACACTGCTGTCAGCACCTGGTGGTTTGTGAACACTGCTGTCAGCACCTGGTGGTTTGTGAACACCACTGTCAGCACCTGGTGGTTTGTGAACACCACTGTCAGCACCTGGTGGTTTGTGAACACTGCTGTCAGCACCTGGTGGTTTGTGAACACCACTGTCAGCACCTGGTGGTTTGTGAACACTGCTGTTAGCACCTGGTGGTTTGTGAACACTGCTGTCAGTACCTGGTGGTTTGTGAACACTGCTGTCAGCACCTGGTGGTTTGTGAACACCACTGTCAGCACCCGGTGGTTTGTGAACACCACTGTCAGCGCCTGGTGGTTTTGTGAACACTGCTGTCAGCACCTGGTGGTTTGTGAACACTGCTGTCAGCACCTGGTGGTTTGTGAACACTGCTGTCAGCACCTGGTGGTTTGTGAACACCACTGTCAGCACCTGGTGGTTTGAGAACACCACTGTCAGCACCTGGTGGTTTTGTGAACACTGCTGTCAGCACCTGGTGGTTTGTGAACACTGCTGTCAGCACCTGGTGGTTTGTGAACACTGCTGTCAGCACCTGGTGGTTTGTGAACACCACTGTCAGCACCTGGTGGTTTGTGAACACTGCTGTTAGCACCTGGTGGTTTGTGAACACCACTGTCAGCACCTGGTGGTTTGTGAACACTGCTGTCAGCACCTGGTGGTTTGTGAACACCACTGTCAGCACCTGGTGGTTTGTGAACACCACTGTCAGCACCTGGTGGTTTGTGAACACCACTGTCAGCACCTGGTGGTTTGTGAACACCACTGTCAGCACCTGGTGGTTTGTGAACACCACTGTCAGTACCTGGTGGTTTGTGAACACTGCTGTTAGCACCTGGTGGTTTGTGAACACTGCTGTCAGCACCTGGTGGTTTGTGAACACTGCTGTCAGCACCTGGTGGTTTGTGAACACTGCTGTCAGCACCTGGTGGTTTGTGAACACTGCTGTCAGCACCTGGTGGTTTGTGAACACTGCTGTTAGCACCTGGTGGTTTGTGAACACTGCTGTCAGCCCCTGGTGGTTTGTGAACACTGCTGTCAGCACCTGGTGGTTTGTGAACACTGCTGTTAGCACCTGGTGGTTTGTGAACACTGCTGTTAGCACCTGGTGGTTTGTGAACACTGCTGTCAGCACCTGGGGGTTTGTGAACACTGTTGTTAGCACCTGGTGGTTTGTGAACACTGCTGTCAGCACCTGGTGGTTTGTGAACACTGCTGTCAGCACCTGGTGGTTTGTGAACACTGCTGTCAGCACCTGGTGGTTTGTGAACACTGCTGTCAGCACCTGGTGGTTTGTGAACACTGCTGTCAGCACCTGGTGGTTTGTGATCACTGCTGTCAGCACCTGTTGGTTTGTGAACACTGATGTCAGCACCTGGTGGTTTGTGAACACTGCTGTCAGCACCTGGTGGTTTGTGAACACTGCTGTTAGCACCTGGTGGTTTGTAAACACTGCTGTCAGCACCTGGTGGTTTGTGAACACTGCTGTCAGCACCTGGTGGTTTGTGAACACTGCTGTCAGCACCTGGTGGTTTGTGAACACTGCTGTCAGCACCTGGTGGTTTGTGAACACCACTGTCAGCACCTGGTGGTTTGTGAACACTGCTGTCAGCACCTGGTGGTTTGTGAACACTGCTGTCAGCACCTGGTGGTTTCTGAACACTGCTGTCAGCACCTGGTGGTTTGTGAACACTGCTGTCAGCACCTGGTGGTTTGTGAACACTGCTGTCAGCACCTGGTGGTTTGTGAACACCACTGTCAGCACCTGGTGGTTTGTGAACACTGCTGTTAGCACCTGGTGGTTTGTGAACACTGCTGTCAGTACCTGGTGGTTTGTGAACACTGCTGTTAGCACCTGGAGGTTTGTGAACACTGCTGTCAGTAACTGGTGGTTTGTGAACACTGCTGTTAGCACCTGGTGGTTTGTGAACACCACTGTCAGCACCTGGTGGTTTGTGAACACTGCTGTCAGCACCTGGTGGTTTGTGAACACCACTGTCAGCACCTGGTGGTTTGTGAACACCACTGTCAGCACCTGGTGGTTTTGTGAACACCACTGTCAGCACCTGGTGGTTTGTGAACACCACTGTCAGCACCTGGTGGTTTGTGAACACCACTGTCAGTACCTGGTGGTTTGTGAACACTGCTGTTAGCACCTGGTGGTTTGTGAACACTGCTGTCAGCACCTGGTGGTTTGTGAACACTGCTGTCAGCACCTGGTGGTTGTGAACACTGCTGTCAGCACCTGGTGGTTTGTGAACACTGCTGTCAGCACCTGGTGGTTTGTGAACACTGCTGTTAGCACCTGGTGGTTTGTGAACACTGCTGTCAGCACCTGGTGGTTTGTGAACACTGCTGTCAGCACCTGGTGGTTTGTGAACACCACTGTCAGCACCTGGTGGTTTGTGAACACCACTGTCAGCACCTGGTGGTTTGTGAACACCACTGTCAGCACCTGGTGGTTTGTGAACACTGCTGTCAGCACCTGGTGGTTTGTGAACACTGCTGTCAGCACCTGGTGGTTTGTGAACACCACTGTCAGCACCTGGTGGTTTGTGAACACCACTGTCAGCACCTGGTGGTTTGTGAACACCACTGTCAGCACCTGGTGGTTTGTGAACACCACTGTCAGCACCTGGTGGTTTGTGAACACCACTGTCAGCACCTGGTGGTTTGTGAACACTGCTGTCAGCACCTGGTGGTTTGTGAACACCACTGTCAGCACCTGGTGGTTTGTGAACACTGCTGTCAGCACCTGGTGGTTTGTGAACACCACTGTCAGCACCTGGTGGTTTGTGAACACCACTGTCAGCACCTGGTGGTTTGTGAACACTGCTGTCAGCACCTGGTGGTTTGTGAACACCACTGTCAGCACCTGGTGGTTTGTGAACACCACTGTCAGCACCTGGTGGTTTGTGAACACCACTGTCAGCACCTGGTGGTTTGTGAACACTGCTGTCAGCACCTGGTGGTTTGTGAACACCACTGTCAGCACCTGGTGGTTTGTGAACACCACTGTCAGCACCTGGTGGTTTGTGAACACTGCTGTCAGCACCTGGTGGTTTGTGAACACTGCTGTCAGCACCTGGTGGTTTGTGAACACTGCTGTCAGCACCTGGTGGTTTGTGAACACTGCTGTCAGCACCTGGTGGTTTGTGAACACCACTGTCAGCACCTGGTGGTTTGTGAACACCACTGTCAGCACCTGGTGGTTTGTGAACACCACTGTCAGCACCTGGTGGTTTGTGAACACCACTGTCAGCACCTGGTGGTTTGTGAACACTGCTGTCAGCACCTGGTGGTTTGTGAACACCACTGTCAGCACCTGGTGGTTTGTGAACACCACTGTCAGCACCTGGTGGTTTGTGAACACTGCTGTCAGCACCTGGTGGTTTGTGAACACCACTGTCAGCACCTGGTGGTTTGTGAACACCACTGTCAGCACCTGGTGGTTTGTGAACACTGCTGTCAGCACCTGGTGGTTTGTGAACACTGCTGTCAGCACCTGGTGGTTTGTGAACACTGCTGTCAGCACCTGGTGGTTTGTGAACACTGCTGTCAGCACCTGGTGGTTTGTGAACACTGCTGTCAGCACCTGGTGGTTTGTGAACACTGCTGTCAGCACCTGGTGGTTTGTGAACACTGCTGTCAGCACCTGGTGGTTTGTGAACACTGCTGTCAGCACCTGGTGGTTTGTGAACACTGCTGTCAGCACCTGGTGGTTTGTGAACACTGCTGTCAGCACCTGGTGGTTTGTGAACACTGCTGTCAGCACCTGGTGGTTTGTGAACACTGCTGTCAGCACCTGGTGGTTTGTGAACACCACTGTCAGCACCTGGTGGTTTGTGAACACTGCTGTCAGCACCTGGTGGTTTGTGAACACTGCTGTCAGCACCTGGTGGTTTGTGAACACTGCTGTCAGCACCTGGTGGTTTGTGAACACTGCTGTCAGCACCTGGTGGTTTGTGAACACTGCTGTCAGCACCTGGTGGTTTGTGAACACTGCTGTCAGCACCTGGTGGTTTGTGAACACCACTGTCAGCACCTGGTGGTTTGTGAACACTGCTGTCAGCACCTGGTGGTTTGTGAACACTGCTGTCAGCACCTGGTGGTTTGTGAACACTGCTGTCAGCACCTGGTGGTTTGTGAACACTGCTGTCAGCACCTGGTGGTTTGTGAACACTGCTGTCAGCACCTGGTGGTTTGTGAACACCACTGTCAGCACCTGGTGGTTTGTGAACACTGCTGTCAGCACCTGGTGGTTTGTGAACACTGCTGTCAGCACCTGGTGGTTTGTGAACACTGCTGTCAGCACCTGGTGGTTTGTGAACACTGCTGTCAGCACCTGGTGGTTTGTGAACACTGCTGTCAGCACCTGGTGGTTTGTGAACACTGCTGTCAGCACCTGGTGGTTTGTGAACACCACTGTCAGCACCTGGTGGTTTGTGAACACTGCTGTCAGCACCTGGTGGTTTGTGAACACTGCTGTCAGCACCTGGTGGTTTGTGAACACCACTGTCAGCACCTGGTGGTTTGTGAACACTGCTGTCAGCACCTGGTGGTTTGTGAACACCACTGTCAGCACCTGGTGGTTTGTGAACACCACTGTCAGCACCTGGTGGTTTGTGAACACCACTGTCAGCACCTGGTGGTTTGTGAACACCACTGTCAGCACCTGGTGGTTTGTGAACACCACTGTCAGCACCTGGTGGTTTGTGAACACTGCTGTTAGCACCTGGTGGTTTGTGAACACTGCTGTCAGCACCTGGTGGTTTGTGAACACTGCTGTCAGCACCTGGTGGTTGTGAACACTGCTGTCAGCACCTGGTGGTTTGTGAACACCACTGTCAGCACCTGGTGGTTTGTGAACACTGCTGTTAGCACCTGGTGGTTTGTGAACACACTGTCAGCACCTGGTGGTTTGTGAACACTGCTGTCAGCACCTGGTGGTTTGTGAACACCACTGTCAGCACCTGGTGGTTTGTGAACACCACTGTCAGCACCTGGTGGTTTGTGAACACCACTGTCAGCACCTGGTGGTTTGTGAACACCACTGTCAGCACCTGGTGGTTTGTGAACACTGCTGTCAGCACCTGGTGGTTTGTGAACACTGCTGTCAGCACCTGGTGGTTTGTGAACACTGCTGTCAGCACCTGGTGGTTTGTGAACACCACTGTCAGCACCTGGTGGTTTGTGAACACCACTGTCAGCACCTGGTGGTTTGTGAACACCACTGTCAGCACCTGGTGGTTTGTGAACACTGCTGTCAGCACCTGGTGGTTTGTGAACACCACTGTCAGCACCTGGTGGTTTGTGAACACTGCTGTCAGCACCTGGTGGTTTGTGAACACCACTGTCAGCACCTGGTGGTTTGTGAACACCACTGTCAGCACCTGGTGGTTTGTGAACACTGCTGTCAGCACCTGGTGGTTTGTGAACACCACTGTCAGCACCTGGTGGTTTGTGAACACCCTGTCAGCACCTGGTGGTTTGTGAACACCACTGTCAGCACCTGGTGGTTTGTGAACACCGCTGTTAGCACCTGGTGGTTTGTGAACACCACTGTCAGCACCTGGTGGTTTGTGAACACCACTGTCAGCACCTGGTGGTTTGTGAAACCTGCTGTCTCAACCTGGTGGTTTGTGAACACTGCTGTCAGCACCTGGTGGTTTGTGAACACTGCTGTCAGCACCTGTGGTTTGTGACACCACTGTCAGCACTGGTGGTTTGTGAACACCACTGTCAGCACCTGGTGGTTTGTGAACACCACTGTCAGCACCTGGTGGTTTGTGAACACCACTGTCAGCACCTGGTGGTTTGTGAACACCACTGTCAGCACCTGGTGGTTTGTGAACACTGCTGTCAGCACCTGGTGGTTTGTGAACACCACTGTCAGCACCTGGTGGTTTGTGAACACCACTGTCAGGCACTTGTGGTTTGTGAACACTGCTGTCAGCACCTGTGGTTTGTGAACACCACTGTCAGCACCTGGTGGTTTGTGAACACCACTGTCAGCACCTGGTGGTTTGTGAACACTGCTGTCAGCACCTGGTGGTTTGTGAAACCGCTGTTAGCACCTGGTGGTTTGTGAACACTGCTGTCAGCACCTGTGGTTTGTGAACACTGCTGTCAGCACCTGGTGGTTTGTGAACACTGCTGTCAGCACCTGGTGGTTTGTGAACACTGCTGTCAGCACCTGGTGGTTTGTGAACACTGCTGTCAGCACCTGGTGGTTTGTGAACACCACTGTCAAGCCCTGGTGTTTGTGAACCCACTGTCAGCACCTGGTGGTTTGTGAACACCACTGTCAGCACCTGGTGGTTTGTGAACACTGCTGTCAGCACCTGGTGGTTTGTGAACACCATGTCAGCACCTGGTGGTTTGTGAACACCACTGTCAGCACCTGGTGGTTTGTGAACACTGCTGTCAGCACCTGGTGGTTTGTGAACACCGCTGTTAGCACCTGTGGTTTGTGAACACTGCTGTCAGCACCTGGTGGTTTGTGAACACTGCTGTTCAGCACCTGGTGGTTTGTGAACACTGCTGTCAGCAACTGGTGGTTTGTGAACACTGCTGTCAGCACCTGGTGGTTTGTGAACACCACTGTCAGCACCTGGTGGTTTGTGAACACTGCTGTCAGCACCTGGTGGTTTGTGAACACTGCTGTCAGCACCTGGTGGTTTGTGAACACTGCTGTCAGCACCTGGTGTTTGTGAACACTGCTGTCAGCACCTGGTGGTTTGTGAACACTGCTGTCAGCACCTGGTGGTTTGTGAANATCGACCGTTGAGGATTGACTGTAAAGAGCTGCACATTACCAAGTTAGCCTCCCACTCTACATTACCAGTAGCCACAGCAAGGTTGCTTATGGCAGCTGCATTATAAGTATATAAATTCATTGTGTCGGGGACAGGCAGCCAGTGTATCCATTAGTTGAAAGGAAATGCGCTCAACCATTTCTGTCCCGCCCGAGATTAGGAGCGGGAATTCTGGAGTGTTGGTGGAGAAGGAACCCGAATACTACCGGACCCCTTATTATGCAGTCTAAATGTGACATTCATTATTTGGGAGAGGAGGGTATCTGGCCGCCCTACAGACATGTACAGTACTATGACCCAATGTTGGGGCAGACGGTAACAGGAGCATGTTGAGATGGGAAATGTAGGTTCGGCAGTATTCCTAATGGCTGGTTTCAATGCCTGTCACATTTCAAAAAAAAAAAAAAAAAGACTGCTCGACTGTTTGTCTGTGGTAAAGTAAGGAAGACACGCAAACACATTGTATGAACAATGAAACTTTAATTAACTGGAAAACAAATTTAACAAAGACAATCCCTTGGCTATGTACAGTGCAAACAAACAAGTCAAAAAATATAACAAAAAATAAATAGCGATAATTTACTCTAGGAATAATATAAGTGCAAAATGACAATAACAGTGCCGATATGGGCGCTAGCCGAGAAACCTCCACCGATAAACAGAGGACGTGTATCAGTTGGTTGTTCACAGCTTGAGAGCACAAGGATATCTGACTTCAGTGGCTGGTTCAAGCCCAACATCAACTCAGGTAGAGGGCGCTGAGGTGCAGAGGTGCAGGTGTGCAGTCGGCGGTCACCAATCAGAAGCAGGCAGGCTGGAATGGTAGTTTGCTGGTTGACACGGACGAGCCGGCGTGGAGGGAGTGTGGAGTTGAGGGTACGTTTTGCCTCCTGGTCAAAACGTTTTGTGCTATTGATAGACGTATCTTGAAGGTAGCATCTTATTCTTGCATATATGTAAGTAACTTTATGTAGGGAAGAGCAGGCTCAATCTCTCTTGAAAGAGATTATCGTCACAATGTGCACCAAACGCCCATCAACCACAGGCATGTGAGCAAACACTAGTGCTACACCTAGTACAACTAACTATGGAAAAGAAACTAGCTGGAGGTTCTTGAGGTTATCATAAGATGATTTCGGGGCTTAGCGTCCCCGCGGCCCGGTCCTCGACCAGGCATCCTTTTTGTTACACATCCCAGGAAGCAGCCCATAGCAGCTGTCTAACTCCCAGGTACCTATTTACTGCTAGGTAACAGGAGTATCAGGGTGAAAGAAACATTTTGGCCATTTGTCTCCGCCTCCACTGGGTATCGAACCCGGAACCTCATGACTACGAATCCAAAGCGCTATCCACCCAGCTGTCAGGCGCCCTTGGCACCATCCGCACACGTGCACTTCTGCACGTGCACAGATTTGTTCGTTACCTTCATCTGTATTCTCAAGAGGAAGCAAAAGATCAACAAATTACAGGTAGATGAGTACATGTAGGCGAGTACTCTCCCTCCAGTTACACCAGAAGCTGCGACTCTCCCCGTCCCTGTGTGGGTCCTCCCCCCCACTCGCCCCCACCCGCCCGAAAGTCAGGTGTTGGCACCCCGATGATCCTAGTTTCACCATCGATCGATGCAATAGATAGTAGTTACCCATCTACTAAGGTAAGGTATCAGGAGAGGGCGCTAGGCAAGCATGACAATATAAGTATGAAGCCATCTACCATATTGTAGAGAGTCGTCAAAGCACTGGTTGTTACTGACGTCACTGCTATAATGAAGGAGGGCCTACCACACTGTAATACGCGGCAAACACCGTAAACGACCATTACACAAATATCACCGTTGGTTTATACCACAAAAATCACACCCGCCACAGATGCCAATATTCTAGACGTTGACATTAATATTTATTAAAGTGAACTTGAAGAAGTAAGTAATTATCAATAGAAGGCACCAAACCGGGAAGGCTATGTAGCACCATAAAAAATGCGGGATAATCAGAGGGCGCTAAATATCACCAAGGATGCCAATACGAGAACAAAAACGCATAAGGCGAACGATATCAAAAGTATCAGAGTCGCCAAGAATTCTATCGAGGGACAAACGACTGCGGGGGGCAGTCGGAAAACAAGACGCACGCTCGTCCTGGAAGTCAGGACATTCAACAAGGATATGTACGACCGTAAGAGGGACAATGCAATTCGGACAATAAGGAGCAGGGCGGCGCTCCATTAAGTGACCGTGAGTTAAACGGGTATGGCCAAGACGTAACCTAGCCAGAGCCGTTTCCCACCGCCGGTTATGGTGGCAGGAGGAAGGCCACTGGGACACACGACTCTTGAGAGTACGCAGTTTGTTACCAATAACAGAAGACCAACAACGCTGCCAGCGGGCAAGGATGGAGGCATGAATAACTGGGTAAAAGTCGGAATAAGGAACACCTTTACGGGAGACGGGACAAGTGCGGATAGCGTCCTTAGCGGCAGTATCCGCACGCTCATTTAAAGAGACACCAACATAGCTGGGAACCCAGCAAAACGCAACCGACTTAAATTTACTGGAGATAAGAAACAGCCAATGTTTAATCTCGATGACCACAGGGTGGACGGGATTAAAGGACCCTAAAGCCATGAGGGCACTACGAGAGTCAACTACTACCACGAAGGAGGATTGCCCCCGGGAAAGCAGGAGAGGAAGAGCATAGAGAATAGCATAGAGTTCTGCTGTGAAGATGCTAGCCTCTGGAGGAAGGCGACACATATAAGTCTGGTCAGGAAAAACAACAGAGTAGCCCACACCGTCAGCAGACTTAGACTCATCGGTGAAGATGGGAACGGAGTGGGAGTGAGAAGAAAAGTGCTCAAGGAAGAGGCGTTTCAGAACTGTAGGAGGGGTAAAAGCTTTAGTGATGCGGGTCAGAGAAGTACAAAATTTGGGAAGGGGGACCCTCCACGGGGGTAAGGAGGGAACAATACGAGGAGAAACATTAATAAGATGAACCGAGAACTTGAAGAAGCATATATGTAACACAACACAAGATACAGGTACATAGCATAGTTGCCAAGGTCGGCCATTACACTGCCGTCTCTGCTCAGTACTCTCTACTACTGAGTGGTTCATTCGTCACGTAATTGCCGTTGTCGGAGGCAGGAAGTGTGTACTTGGGCTCGTATCATCCAGATCACCCGCCAGGTCGACCTAGTGACCCTCCCCAGGATGCAACTCACAACAGTCGCCTAATTCCCGGGTACCTATGGGTACCTACATGCTGCTAGGTGAGAGAAGTTCCCTCATTATAAGTCAGGAACGTTCATACGAGGCTTACCAGCAAATATACAGACAAACATCATGACACTCCTGCTTCCTGTTTATGGAGGGGCTCTGAACAGGTATTGTTGTTGTTGCCCCAGACAGTGCTAGGAGGGGGGAGGGTGCCATTACCCACTTACACTGGAGGCCAAAGCTTATGCCTGGCCACCATATAATTACCAAAGATCTGTTGCACAATGAAATACAGTTTTTGTTCCTGGGTTGTAAGTGTTATTTTCTGATTGTTTATGCTTCCAAAGTATAGAAAATGGCCGTTATGCTCCTCCAACTTTGCTTGGACCATTGTCCCAAGACGTCTTGAAGGTGCGTGTAGGTCACTCGCGTCTTACCTACACCTCTCACACATTGTTCCATAATTGTGACACATTGAAACAATGTTTTCAAGGGTCGAAGCAAAGTTGTAGGTGCATAATGCCCATTTTACATGTTTTGGAGGCATAAGCAGTTAGAAAATAACACTACTCAGGAAGAAAAAATAAATAAATAATTTTTGTTCTTGTATGCAAAATTAAGAACTGTTAACCACTTCTAACTACTGCCTGAGACAAAGCCCCGCTAAGATTCAAATCCCCCAAACTAGTCAAAAGATACAAATCCTTCATACACTATGTTATGATGTATGGCCATAGGTTAAGGCGGCCCTGGAGAAGACTTGTAGTAGCCTGAGTGACGGCGGGGAGGGGCGCCACCTAGTGACGCTTCCTGTCTTACTCTCCACAATGTGACCAAGTCGACACACTCACGCTCCATCATATACTGAAAAGATTCATTCATTTATTTTCACTACTTTCTTAACGTAAACATTAGACCTTTATTTGACTAATAGTTTAGTTTTGCTTCTACTTTGAAGACAATCAGTCAGATGTTTCTAACACATTCTTTGTGTAATTATCATATACGGGATATTGTGCATTTAGAACCGCTCCAGGAGTAAGAGCAGCCGGTGGTAGGGGCAGGTGGCGTAGAGGAAGAGTGGCGGGATGGAGCAGGAATTGGGGGGGGGGGGGGGGGGAGCAGGAAGAGTGGGGGGGGGGGGGAAGGAGCAGGAAGAGTGGGGGGGGGGCCGTCTTGCATGTTGACGTACTAAGTGTTTGGTAGAGTGCAGGTGACCGTCCTTGCACCACGGACGCTCCATATACACTTGTGGTCTCCTCCACCACACAATAACCTTATATTCTCGCCAATTACAGCAAGTTCTTTAACGAAGTATTAAGACCCGTTATTCATCACCGTTATCCACTAAGGTATCAACGTATATATAAAGGGAATATCAACTGTGTTGGTCTGGGCGTTCTATGATGACTTTCATGGCCTGGATTGCTGCTTTAAAACTCCGTAAAGTTGTTTTGGAGCGAGAGGCAGCAAGTAGCGCTTCGTCTGGTCACACCGCCCACCGCATGGGTATGGGGTGCATAATAAAGTAAGTTATTGATAATTGTGACCCCCCCCCCTGCCTCAGGGTCCATCTCCCCCCTTCTCTGGCTTTGCCCCTGCGCGGAGTGAGTGGTGGTGACCGTGCAGGAGGCCTGGTAGGACCAGGTGACGCTCTGCACGGACGGAGTAAGTAAGTAATTATCAAAAGAAGGCACCAAACCGGGAAGGCTGTGTAGCACCATCAAATGTGCGGAATAATCAGAGGGCGCTAAATATCACCAAGGATGCCAATACGAGAACAAAAACGCATAAGGCGAACGATATCAAAAGTATCCGAGTCACCAAGAATTCTATTGAGGGACAAGTGACCGCGAGGGACGTTTGGAAAGCAAGACATACGCTCGTCTGTGCACGGAGGGAGTCGACCCGTCCTCTCCACTCAGTGGTCGCCTTGTGTACATAAGGGTAACCAACCTTATAATACAACATACTACCAAAAGTCAGGGCTCGGATATATTTGTTGTCTATGTATTGGAGTGATACGTTAGGGGGTTGCTTGGGTTCCTATATTTCTGGTTACATTGGCAGGTTGGATCTTTCACCTGGTGGCAAATCAAGACAACATTAGAACATAACTGTTAAGGAAACTGCAAAAGACCTATTGGCCTTCTGCAGTTTCCTGCAGAAGGGCCTCATATGGGCCCCATATGAGGCAGCTCCTATTTATATCAACTCAAAGTAATATATGTTTAACCTACGCTTGAAGCAATCAAGGGATCCTACGTCTATAATATAACGCGTTTGTTGACCAGACCACACACACTAGAAGGTGAAGAGACGACGACGTTTCGGTCCGTCCTGGACCATTCTCAAGTCGATTGTGATGAGGGAGTAGAAACGGGCAATAAATAGGCAAGAGTAATCTGTCATAATCTTTCCTGCCTCTACTCTACACAGACGCCGTCTTGTGGAATCGGCTCTAATACACAATGTACCCAACATGAACTTGAGTCCTGGCTTTGTTGCTGTGGACTCTTCCCTTTCACAGTACATACTCAAATGCTCTAATCTTTCTAACAAACGTGACCTAACATAAGCCTTCCCCTCCTATTTTCTTTCTTTCTCTTTCCTTTTCTTCTCTTCTCCTACGCTCCCTTGCTATCCTCTTCTTATTCCTATCTCCTTCTCATTCGGTGGTTATAATAGGAGCTGCCTCGTATGGGCCAATAGGCCTTCTGCAGCTCTTATTATTATTACTATCCCCTCTACTACACCTTACTTTGCTCCTCAGCTCTCTCTTGCCTATTTATTGCCTGTCTTTACTCCCTCATCACAATCGACTTGAGAATGGTCCAGGACGGACCGAAACGTCGTCGTTCCTTCACCTTCTAGTGTGTGGTCTGGTCAACATATTTTAGCCACGTTATTGTGACTCATCGCCTGCTTATAATGCGTTTATTGGTTCCATAAATCGTAACCCTTGTACCGAACCAGTATTTACCCAGGTCTTTCGTAAATCTAAATTTATCTAATCTACACCCATTATTTAATTTTCATTTATGTGTTGATACTTTTAATACTCTATTAATATCCCCTTTCTTCTGTACATTCATCCACTTGTAAACCTTAATCATGTCACCCCTAATTCTCGTCGCCTTTGTAGAAAAAGTAAATTAAGCTTTGTCAATTTCTTCATATGGAAGGTTTGTAATTTGTGGGATTAACTTTGTCATCCTACGCTGGACACGTTCTAGTGAACTTATATCCATTCTATCGTACATTCTATCGTACATTCTATCGTACATTCTATCGTACGGCGACCAAAATGAACTACATCAATGGGGCCTGACCAGAGCAAGATATAGCTGAAGAACGCCACCAGATGTTATATTACTAATGCTTCGAGAAATAAATGCCAGAACGGTTTCAGCTGGATGGTCACAATGGGTGCAGCAGCAATTTTGTGGTCGTCACGAATACATACACAAAATCTCTATTGTTTAATAAAACTGAGAGAAAAGTTAGTGCCTTGAAAAAAAATATGGCTTGGAATGTCACGTGTACTTATTTATAAGCGAAATAGTGACTATAAACAATAAGTCATATATGTGCTGTCTTGTGCAAGAGCGGGTTGGCCAGCACATAAACCGGCGGCGTCGGTGGTAGCGGCGGCGTCGGTGGTAGCGGCGGCGTCGGTGGTAGTGGCGGCGTCGGTGGTGGCGGCGGCGTCGGTGGTAGCGGCGGCGTCGGTGGTGGCGGCGGCGTCGGTGGTGGCGGCGGCGTCGGTGGTAGTGGCGGCGTCGGTGGTGGCGGCGGCGTCGGTGGTGGCGGCGGCGTCGGTGGTGGCGGCGGCGTCGGTGGTGGCGGCGGCGTCGGTGGTAGTGGCGGCGTCGGTGGTGGTGGCGGCTACGGGTGTATAGTGACCATGAGGCAGGTTGGCAGCCGCCGCCGCCACATCATCCCCACCATGGTTACCTCATCACGTCCTCCTCACAGCTGGAGGGACACGCCTCTACACCCCTCCCCGCTCTCACGCCCAACACCCCACCTTCATGCCCGCACCTCACACTCCACAACCCCAGCGCACCCACCCTACCACACACCCGGGCTCCACATGCCCCACCCACCCAAGCCTAAAACACCCGTCCACTTCCACTACTGGAGGGGTCAGGTAGCCTGGTGGATAGCGTGCAGGACTGTGTAATTCTGTGGCGCGGTTCGATTCCCGCACCTGGCAGAAAAATGGGCAAAGTTTCTTTCCCCTGAATTGCCCCTGCTGACTAGCATTAAATAGGTACCGTGCTCGGAGTTACACGCACACGCTGTCACGGGTCTTGCTTCTGGGGTTGTGTGTGTGTAATGCTGTGTGTCTGTGAAAAAACAAAACAAAAAAAGCTAGTTAGTGTAGTTAGTCACCAGTTGATTGCAGTGAGAGGCGGGCCGAAAAGAGCAAAGCTCAACCCCCGTAAAATACAAACTAAGTGAATACACCCTGGCTCACACTCCCACCACCCCCAGCCTCACACACCCGTCCACACCCTGCCTCACCCTCACGCCGCCCCCCACCCCAGCCTCACCACCCGTCCACACCCTGCCTCACCACGCCCCACCCACCCCAGCCTCACAGCACCCGTCACCACCCTGGCTCACACGCCCCACCCACCCCAGCCTCACACACCCGTCCACACCCTGCCTCACACGCCCCACCAACACCCCCAGCCTCAGCACACCCGTCCCACCACCCTGCCTCACAGCGCCCACCCACCCCAGCTCACACACCGCACCCCTGTCAACCACCACCCCAGCCTAACGTCAGCCTCACACGCCCCACCCACCCCCAGCGCTCACACACCCGTCCACACCCTGCCTCACACGCGACCCCCCACTCACCCCAGTCCTCCACCACCACCAGCTCACAACCCGTCCACACCCTGCTCACACGCCCCACCCACCCCAGCCTCACACACCCGTTCCCACACCCCTGCCTCACACGCCCCCACCCACCCCTGCCCTCCACACACGCCCGCTCCACCCCCACCCTCAGCCCTCACACCCCTGCCCCCCACACGCCCAGCCTCACACACCCGTCCACACCCTGCCTTCACACGCCCCACCCACCCCAGCCTCACACACCCGTCCACACCCTGCCTACACCACGTCCCCACCCACCCCTGCCTCACGAGGCCTGAAGCATCGCCCGCTATGTGTGTTGTGTAAGGTGCAGTTGTCGTCTCAACCGGTGGTGGTGTCAGTGGTATACTATACAAACCATCACAAGTGGACCGTATGGTAGTATCACAGCTATTTGTCTGTCCTCGTTCAATCCAGGTCCAGTGAACAATGGAATTATTGGGCGTGATTTCTTATCTCGGTTGCAAATCACGACTTGGTAGTTAACTCTTCATTGTAGGTATGGAAACATCTTTTACAGGTACTTATTTTTTCCACCTCTACTGCTTCTTAGGAAAGCTTAGGATTAGGGTAACTGTTGGAGTACTTGTACTGTTTCCAGGTGTGATGGGTAAACAATGTGACTACCTCCAGTTTATCCAGTACCAGCTCACGCACTCTTGGTTAATGAATGTTTCAATTTTATGGAGTACCATGTTGATAGATGTGTTGTCTTATAACGAAGAACGTGATGCAGTATAGGCAATGTACAAGGGGGCTGTTACTGCCAACCTGAGCCAGTAACCGGCTTCTTTCTGTTTTGTGCCTTAGAGCCTCCTCTTCTGTGATCCCCACCCAGAGTCAATGGTATCTTCTCAAGAATTGTCGGGGAGCAAGGAATAAAAGAGGGTAAACACGACAGTTAGAACACCACCAATATATTATCTATCGCAAGTATAAACTATACTTATGTACACAGCGTCGCTTTCACCCAGGACGCTCAATATGTCTGCAGTGTTCTTCAAAACCGAACCAGTCCACTATCTTCAGGTACACGTCGTCCAGAGCTCAATAGTAATCACCGACGAGCTAACCTTCCATCAACATGAGCCAATCCACACACCATATCGTCACGATGTCTCAGTACCCCACATCTGCTCTCCAGAGAGACACTGACAGAGGGCTTCAGCAACACGCTGACAGGGGTCCACCACTGACACCCTGGCAAAGGTCTACTCGCTAGCAGCACTTCTTAGCAGACGGCCAATACTATCGTCTAGTAACTCCTCTTGGCCAAACCCTGGGTACGCCGGTCCACACATCCCATT
>WNGS01000894.1:17851-28486 GCA_020271785.1 Procambarus virginalis | reverse complement strand
AGTTTCATGACAACAACTCGTCCACAAGAATGTGGAAGATCTCACGTGCACTGCGAACAATGGTACAGAACAGCCGAGTTAGAGATTGTCTTAAAAAGGGCGCATTTGGTACCGTTTTGCCACAGTGACAAGTGACGGTCGTATACAGTAACACTACGTAGTCCGGTTATACAGTACACACCACAGTACGTAGTCCGGTTATACAGTGTTGCAACCCGTCCTCGCAAATTCGTATAGTCAATATTGACTTATTAAATACGTGCATAGGTGACATACTAAACATAATAGATACCCTTAAAAAGCTTCATAGAAAACACCGACCTTACCTAAACTTGTTAGTATGTTAAGATAAGCATCTTATTGCTTCGTAATTACAATTATTACTTAACCTATACCTATAATAGGTTAAGTAATAATTGTATATATACCTATAATATATACCTATAATGTATATATACCTATACCTATAATAGGTTAAGTAATAATTGTAATTACGAAGCAATAAGATGCTTATCTTAACATACTAACAAGTTTAGGTAAGGTCGGTGTTTTCTATGAAGCTTTTTAAGGGTATCTATTATGTTTAGTATGTCACCTATGCACGTATTTAATAAGTCAATATTGACTATACGAATTTGCGAGGACGGGTTGCGTACACATACACAGTACGTGGTCCGGTTATACAGTACACACACACAGTACGTGATCCCATTGTCCCGTGGTCACAGTACTCACCATTATTTCATACACTCAACATTACGTCAATCTGGGAAAAACTTGGAGGTATTTGAATCTGTACAACAGGTAGAGCAGTGGCAGTGTTGCTAGTGAGTCTGCCTTTTCATTACCATCTGTGCCAATGTGACTTGGTAACCATTTAGAGTGATTGACAGCCCTAGATTATGGGCTTCTTTTCCTATATGTTGAATTTCTGTGAGGAGTTGTATATTATCTCTGTGCTGACTGGATAACAATGCCTGGAGCGAAGATTTAGAGTCGGTATGAATGATGACATCATGTAATTATTCTCATTGTATAGTTTATGGCCTCCTTCAGGGCATATAATTCTGTTTGCAATGTTGAGCACCACTATTCATGCTCCAGTAAGCTTCATGGTTGGTAGTGTAAACTGCTGCTCCAGCAGAACCTCTTTCTTGATCAACTGATCCGTCTGTGAAGATGTGAGTCGTTGTGGTCTTGATGGTTTCCATTTATTGTTCTATGACTGCTTTGAGCCTCTGCGAGTCACATGCTGATTTTTTTAACTGGTAATGCTTCAGTGATTATCTTTAGACTCGATTCTTCCCATGGAGGAGGCTGCCGAAAGTGTTGATATGGTCTATCTTCCCCTTTGTTTTTAATGGTCCATTTCAGGTCCACTTACAAGGAGAAATTTAGACATTAATAAGTGCGAGTACACCTCATTCTTCGGTTCACCTAACATCTATATCTTCCCTGTAGGTCAATGGAGGACCATCGAACAGCTGTATGCTCGAAGTCTCACCGATGTCAAAATTTTCAGACCTATATCAGTTATGTCAATCTTGACAAAAATATTTGAAAAGCTAATCCTCAAGCTGCTTTAATCTTATCTAGCAAAACACAATATTCTTAGCTTTTTCCAATATGGCTTCAGACCCAAAAAAGCACTAACGATGCACTTATTAGTATGATTAACTTGATTCATGCAGCTCTTGATAAAAAATGAGTTCCCTGTTGGGTTATTTGTGGACCTGCGTAAGGCTTTTGACACTGTCAACCACCAAAACCTTCTTCTTAAATTACATCATTATGGAGTCAGGTCACTCCCTCCAATACCGTCTAGCCACTTGGGCTGGACGGTAGAGCGACGGTCTCGCTTGAACGCCGACCATCCGAGTGCTTGTACTCACCTAGCTGTGCTTGCGGGGGTTGAGCTTTGGCTCTTTGGTCCTGCCTCTCAACCGTTAATGAACTGGTGTACAGGCTCCTGAGCCTATTGGGCTCTAGCATATATACATTTGAAACTGTATATGGAGTCAGCCTCCACCACATCACTGCCTAATGCATTCCATTTATTAACTACTCTGACACTGAAAAACTTATTTCTAACGTCTCTGTGGCTTATCTGGGTACTAAGTCTCCACCTGTGTCCCCTTGTTCGTGTCCCACCCATGCTATAGAGTTTGTCTTTGTCCACCCTGTCAATTCCCCTGAGAATTTTGTAGGTGGTTATCATGTCTCCCCTTACTCTTCTGTTTTCTTGGGACGTGAGGTTCAGCCCCTTTAGCCTTTCCTCGTAGCTCATTCCTCTCAGTTCCGGGACGAGCCTGATGGCATACCGCTGAATCTTCTCTAACTTTGTCTTGTGTTTAACTAGGTATGGACTCCAGTCTGGAGCTGCATATTCCAGGATTGGTCTTACATAAGTGGCATACAGGATCCTGAATGATTCTTTACACAAGTTTCTAAAGGCAATTCTTATGTTGGCCAAGGTAGCATATGCCGCTGATGATATCCAGCAGCAGGACTGGTCGAGAGGCAGTTGCTGGAAATGAATGGGACACACCGCACTGACTCCAGACTTGCTGTCAGCGTAGAAATGACTGTACGGAGGTGCCGGCCTGCCAGACATTAGACGATTCACTCTGCATACTATTGATTATACAAATTTAACTTTGTGTTAGTAATTACAATAATCTAATAAAATTTCACAAATGTTACGATTTATTCGATGCTAGCAAAGCATTTATATAATTCAATACCAGTTAAAATTTAAAATAGAGAATTTGGGAGCAGCATGTGTTGTGAAGCGGAGGTCGGTACGATACGCGTGGTCGACGGCGGCGGCGGCGGCGGCAGTGTGGAGTCAGCTGTGAGAGGAGCAGGTTCGTGCCGCGCCGCAGTGTCACGTTGCTAACAGCGGGGTCATGTGCCCACACAGGTCATGTTAGGGTAGCCATGTGTCACACAACCGGTTATAAGATGCGGCTCTGGATTTCGTCGGTGGCCGCGCCGTAGCGATTTCACTACCGTGTGGACGACCAGGTAAGTAGGAGTTAAACATAGTTTGCAGGATTTGGTGGGTGACAGCAGGGGCGGCCACTGTCCTCCCCTGGGTGGTGGGCGGCCACTGTCCTCCCCTGGGTGGTGGGCGGCCACTGTCCTCCCCTGGGTGGTGGGCGGCCACTGCCCTCCCCTGGGTGGTGGGCGGCCACTGTCCTCCCCTGGGTGGTGGGCGGCCACTGCCCTCCCCTGGGTGGTGGGCGGCCACTGTCCTCCCCTGGGTGGTGGGCGGCCACTGTCCTCCCCTGGGTGGTGGGCGGCCACTGTCCTCCCCTGGGTGGTGGGCGGCCACTGTCCTCCCCTGGGTGGTGGGCGGCCACTGTCCTCCCCTGGGTGGTGGGCGGCCACTGTCCTCCCCTGGGTGGTGGGCGGCCGCTGCCCTCCCCTGGGTGGTGGGCGGCCACTGTCCTCCCCTGGGTGGTGGGCGGCCACTGCCCTCCCCTGGGTGGTGGGCGGCCACTGTCCTCCCCTGGGTGGTGGGCGGCCACTGTCCTCCCCTGGGTGGTGGGCGGCCACTGTCCTCCCCTGGGTGGTGGGCGGCCGCTGCCCTCCCCTGGGTGTTGGGCGGCCACTGTCCTCCCCTGGGTGGTGGGCGGCCACTGTCCTCCCCTGGGTGGTGGGCGGCCACTGTCCTCCCCTGGGTGGTGGGCGGCCACTGTCCTCCCCTGGGTGGTGGGCGGCCACTGTCCTCCCCTGGGTGGTGGGCGGCCACTGCCCTCCCCTGGGTGGTGGGCGGCCACTGCCCTCCCCTGGGTGGTGGGCGGCCGCTGTCCTCCCCTGGGTGGTGGGCGGCCGCTGCCCTCCCCCTGGGTGGTGGGCGGCCACTGCCCTCCCCTGGGTGGTGGGCGGCCACTGCCCTCCCCTGGGTGGTGGGCGGCCACTGTCCTCCCCTGGGTGGTGGGCGGCCACTGCCCTCCCCTGGGTGGTGGGCGGCCACTGCCCTCCCCTGGGTGGTGGGCGGCCACTGCCCTCCCCTGGGTGGTGGGCGGCCACTGCCCTCCCCTGGGTGGTGGGCGGCCACTGCCCTCCCCTGGGTGGTGGGCGGCCACTGCCCTCCCCTGGGTGGTGGGCGGCCACTGCTCTCCCCTGGGTGGTGGGCGGCCACTGTCCTCCCCTGGGTGGTGGGCGGCCACTGTCCTCCCCTGGGTGGTGGGCGGCCGCTGCCCTCCCCCTGGGTGGTGGGCGGCCGCTGCCCTCCCCCTGGGTGGTGGGCGGCCACTGCCCTCCCCTGGGTGGTGGGCGGCCACTGTCCTCCCCTGGATGGTGGGTGGCCACTGCCCTCCCCTGGGTGGTGGGCGGCCACTGTCCTCCCCTGGGTGGTGGGCGGCCACTGCCCTCCCCTGGGTGGTGGGCGGCCACTGTCCTCCCCTGGGTGGTGGGCGGCCACTGTCCTCCCCTGGGTGGTGGGCGGCCACTGTCCTCCCCTGGGTGGTGGGCGGCCACTGTCCTCCCCTGGGTGGTGGGCGGCCACTGCCCTCCCCTGGGTGGTGGGCGGCCACTGTCCTCCCCTGGGTGGTGGGCGGCCACTGTCCTCCCCTGGGTGGTGGGCGGCCACTGTCCTCCCCTGGGTGGTGGGTGGCCACTGCCCTCCCCCTGGGTAACATGCTTTCTGTCATAACGTTTGATATTAACTGTTAAACTTCATAGATCTTCGTAGTCACACTATACCTGCAGTAGCCTAATGGTCTGAGTGAGGCACGCTACACCTGCACACTCTTATCTTGTCCACCCGGATATATATATATATATATATATATATATATATATATATATATATATATATATATATATATATATATATATATATATATATATATATAGGGGGTACCACCTCTGGTGCAATTATAGGGACCCACAGCCTCAGAGAAGGGAACACAGAGCATTCAGGGAAAAACTTGTCATTTAACTCTGAATACATAAGAGTGTTCGCTTCTCCTACCACCCCCCTTTTTTATGGTGTACACTTTATTAAGCAAGGTTATACAGTTACATATCTGATTGTATACAAAAAATGAGCATTAAGAGGACACAAAAATAGTTCGCTTCCTAGAGGCTGTAGTTTCCTCGAACTCCTCCGACGTTGGGCAGGAACCGAGGATGCAGCGAGCATTCCCCCTCTGGATCGCGACACTGAGGCGCTGAAAGAGAAAACTTGCCGCTCTAGGGTCTCTTGTGGTGTCAATGAGCTTGGAACCAAGATCCTTTAGAAACCTTCTTGCACTCTCTCCCCATGGGCCTAGGGTCTCAGACCCTATTGGAACGAAGTTGTACCGATGATCTAATTGCCTGTACTTGGCTGACTTGTCTCTTTCTCTGTGTGTCGCCGCGGCTCCTGCTGTGCCGGCAGAGAGGTTGATGTATGTGGCTGCCAGGGTGGATACGCAAGTATAGTCCCATGCCAACTGTCTGCCACCCTTCCACGGACGCAGTGTAATTCCGTCTGGTCGGCCGGCAAAGCTAACAGAGTCACGGTTCAGAAGGTTGCGGGGCTCTCTCTCCACTGGACACTGGGCAGAGGCAGATCTATGAAGTTTGCCAAAAGGAAGTCCCCTGCATGGGGAGCCTGCACAGCTGTGAGGCGTGCACGATCGCTGGGGGTTGTTGCTGCCTCAAGCAAAGCTGTGGCTTCTTTGTCTGCAATGGGGCTGTCCCAACTGGATTGTTTCTTGGCTTTCGGCATGGCTGGTCTGAGTGCTGGGTCTGCCATGGCACCCCATTTCGTGTCGCATTCCGTGTAGTGGGGGTCCTGTATCCCCGCTGCATCACTGAGGGTGTCAGGTAGAATTTCCTTAACCAGGTCATCTGATGCTGAGGAGGAAGACAGGAAGGCTGGGACAGCAATTTGGGTGGCAGTGCGGACACCCAAGCCACCGAGCCTAACAGGAAGAGTGGCTTGTTTCCATTGGCACTCGTTGAGGGAGAGATTAACAACTTTTTCCAGCATGGTCTTCAGTAAGAGGTCATACTTTTCAAACTTTCGGTTGTCGTAAGATGGGGCGCACCTCAGAAAGTAGGTTAGCCTATATAAATATATATATATATATATATATATATATATATATATATATATATATATATATATATATATATATGTCGTACCTAGTAGCCAGAATGCACTTCTCAGCCTACTATGCAAGGCCCGATTTGCATAATAAGCCAAGTTTTCATGAATTAATTGTTTTTCAACTACCTAACCTACCTAACCTAACCTAACCTAACCTAACTTTTTCGGCTACCTAACGTAACCTAACCTATAAAGATAGGTTAGGTTAGGTTAGGTAGGGTTGGTTAGGTTCGGTCACATAACTACGTTAATTTTAACTCCAATAAAAAAAAAATTGACTTCGTACATAGTGGAAATGGATAGCTTTATCATTTCATAAGAAAAAAATTAGAGAAAATATATTAATTCAGTAAAACTTGGCTTATTAGGCAAATCGGGCCTTGCATAGTAGGCTGAGAAGTGCGTTCTGGCTACTAGGTACGACATATATATATATATATATATATATATATATATATATATATATATATATATATATATATATATATATATGAATGAAAACTCACACCCCAGAAGTGACTCGAACCCATACTCCCAGGAGCAACGCAACTGGTATGTACAGGGATGCCTTAAACCGCTTGACCATCACGACCGGACATAAGGAAGTGATAGCCTGAGCTATATGAACACTTCCCCGCCGGCACTTGGATGGTTCTCTTGGGCATAGCATTTTATCAAATCACCTCATTTTTTGGGCAACACGTGAGGAACACAAATGCGAACAAGCCTGAATGGTCCCCAGGACTATATGCGAATGAAAACATTCAGGCTTGTTCGCATATATATATATATATATATATATATATATATATATATATATATATATATATATATATATATATATATATATATATATATATAATGTCGTACCTAGTAGCCAGAACTCACTTTTTGGCCTACTATGCAAGGCCAGATTT
Source organism: Procambarus virginalis (assembly GCA_020271785.1). Lineage (NCBI taxonomy): Eukaryota > Metazoa > Arthropoda > Malacostraca > Decapoda > Cambaridae > Procambarus > Procambarus virginalis. The sequence goes on along the minus strand of WNGS01000894.1, from coordinate 21,460 downwards.
GCCTAATAAGCCAAGTTTTCCTGAATTAATATATTTTCTCTAATTTTTTTTATGAAATGATAAAGCTACCCATTTCATTATGTATGAGGTCAATTTTTTTTATTGGAGTTAAAATTAACGTAGTTATATGACCGAACCTAACCCTACCTAACCTAACCTAACCTATCTTTATAGGTTAGGTTAGGTAGCCGAAAAAGTTAGGTTAGGTTAGGTTAGGTTAGGTAGGTTAGGTAGTCGAAAAACAATTAATTCATGAAAACTTGGCTTAATAGGCAAATCGGGCCTTGCATAGTAGGCTGAGAAGTGCGTTCTGGCTACTAGGTACGACATATATATATATATATATATATATATATATATATATATATATATATATATATATATATATATATATATATATATATATATAATATTCCTTCTGAAGATGTATTATTAAATACGAAAGTACTTGGGAAATTCCTGTTTCAATTCTTCCTTCGTGGTCTGACAGTCAAATTTTTCATCACGTGTTAATATTCGTGATATTACTCGGTGAAAACAAATGGTAAATAATTAAAGACATTCAAATAAAAGATAATTTAATTAAATATTTCACGTGCAGACACCCCCGCCCAGCACCCATAAACTGCACATGTTTCTCCGAGTACAGCTGTTGTAATGTACACCAACACCCGGCACGCACAGCCTGTTGCACAGAGCTTGTGCCGGGGGTGTGCAGTGAGGTGCTGTACAGCTGTAGTAGCCACAGTGTGGTGCTGTACAGCTGTAGTAGCCACAGTGTGGTGCTGTACAACTGTAGTAGCCACAGTGTGGTGCTGTACAGCTGTAGCAGCCACAGTGTGGTGCTGTACAGCTGTAGCAGCCACAGTGTGGTGCTGTACAGCTGTAGTAGCCACAGTGTGGTGCTGTACAACTGTAGTAGCCACAGTGTGGTGCTGTACAACTGTAGTAGCCACAGTGAGGTGCTGTAGTAGCCTCAGTGTGGTGCTGTACAACTGTAGTAGCCTCAGTGTGGTGCTGTAGTAGCCTCAGTGTGGTGCTGTAGTAGCCACAGTGTGGTGCTGTACAACTGTAGTAGCCACAGTGTGGTGCTGTAGTAGCCTCAGTGTGGTGCTGTACAACTGTAGTAGCCTCAGTGTGGTGCTGTAGTAGCCACAGTGTGGTGCTGTACAACTGTAGTAGCCACAGTGTGGTGCTGTAGTAGCCACAGTGTGGTGCTGTACAACTGTAGTAGCCACAGTGTGGTGCTGTAGTAGCCTCAGTGTGGTGCTGTACAACTGTAGTAGCCTCAGTGTGGTGCTGTAGTAGCCACAGTGTGGTGCTGTACAACTGTAGTAGCCACAGTGTGGTGCTGTACAACTGTAGTAGCCACAGTGTGGTGCTGTACAACTGTAGTAGCCACAGTGTGGTGCTGTACAACTGTAGTAGCCTCAGTGTGGTGCTGTAGTAGCCACAGTGTGGTGCTGTACAACTGTAGTAGCCACAGTGTGGTGCTGTACAACTGTAGTAGCCACAGTGTGGTGCTGTACAACTGTAGTAGCCTCAGTGTGGTGCTGTACAACTGTAGTAGCCACAGTGTGGTGCTGTACAACTGTAGTAGCCACAGTGTGGTGCTGTACAGCTGTAGTAGCCTCAGTGAGGTGCTGTACAACTGTAGTAGCCTCAGTGAGGTGCTGTACAGCTGTAGTAGCCACAGTGTGGTGCTGTACAGCTGTAGTAGCCACAGTGTGGTGCTGTACAACTGTAGTAGCCTCAGTGAGGTGCTGTACAGCTGTAGTAGCCACAGTGAGGTGCTGTACAACTGTAGTAGCCACAGTGTGGTGCTGTACAGCTGTAGTAGCCACAGTGTGGTGCTGTACAGCTGTAGTAGCCACAGTGTGGTGCTGTACAGCTGTAGTAGCCACAGTGTGGTGCTGTACAACTGTAGTAGCCTCAGTGTGGTGCTGTAGTAGCCTCAGTGTGGTGCTGTACAGCTGTAGTAGCCACAGTGTGGTGCTGTACAGCTGTAGTAGCCACAGTGTGGTGCTGTACAGCTGTAGTAGCCACAGTGTGGTGCTGTACAGCTGTAGTAGCCACAGTGAGGTGCTGTACAGCTGTAGTAGCCACAGTGTGGTGCTGTACAACTGTAGTAGCCTCAGTGTGGTGCTGTACAACTGTAGTAGCCACAGTGTGGTGCTGTACAACTGTAGTAGCCACAGTGTGGTGCTGTACAACTGTAGTAGCCACAGTGTGGTGCTGTAGTAGCCTCAGTGTGGTGCTGTACAGCTGTAGTAGCCACAGTGTGGTGCTGTACAACTGTAGTAGCCACAGTGTGGTGCTGTAGTAGCCTCAGTGTGGTGCTGTACAGCTGTAGTAGCCACAGTGTGGTGCTGTACAACTGTAGTAGCCACAGTGTGGTGCTGTACAGCTGTAGTAGCCACAGTGTGGTGCTGTACAACTGTAGTAGCCTCAGTGTGGTGCTGTACAACTGTAGTAGCCACAGTGTGGTGCTGTACAACTGTAGTAGCCACAGTGTGGTGCTGTAGTAGCCTCAGTGTGGTGCTGTACAGCTGTAGTAGCCACAGTGTGGTGCTGTACAACTGTAGTAGCCACAGTGTGGTGCTGTACAACTGTAGTAGCCACAGTGTGGTGCTGTACAGCTGTAGTAGCCACAGTGTGGTGCTGTACAACTGTAGTAGCCACAGTGTGGTGCTGTACAACTGTAGCAGCCACAGTGTGGTGCTGTACAACTGTAGTAGCCACAGTGTGGTGCTGTACAACTGTAGTAGCCACAGTGTGGTGCTGTACAACTGTAGTAGCCACAGTGTGGTGCTGTACAACTGTAGTAGCCACAGTGTGGTGCTGTACAACTGTAGTAGCCACAGTGTGGTGCTGTACAACTGTAGTAGCCACAGTGTGGTGCTGTACAGCTGTAGTAGCCACAGTGTGGTGCTGTACAACTGTAGTAGCCTCAGTGTGGTGCTGTACAACTGTAGTAGCCACAGTGTGGTGCTGTACAACTGTAGTAGCCACAGTGTGGTGCTGTACAACTGTAGTAGCCACAGTGTGGTGCTGTACAACTGTAGTAGCCACAGTGTGGTGCTGTACAACTGTAGTAGCCACAGTGTGGTGCTGTACAACTGTAGTAGCCACAGTGTGGTGCTGTACAGCTGTAGTAGCCACAGTGTGGTGCTGTACAACTGTAGTAGCCACAGTGTGGTGCTGTACAGCTGTAGTAGCCACAGTGTGGTGCTGTACAACTGTAGTAGCCTCAGTGAGGTGCTGTACAGCTGTAGTAGCCTCAGTGTGGTGCTGTACAACTGTAGTAGCCACAGTGTGGTGCTGTACAACTGTAGTAGCCACAGTGTGGTGCTGTACAGCTGTAGTAGCCTCAGTGTGGTGCTGTACAACTGTAGTAGCCACAGTGTGGTGCTGTACAGCTGTAGTAGCCACAGTGTGGGTGCTATACAAGCTGTAGTAGCCTCAGTGTGGTGCTGTACAGCTGTAGTAGCCACAGTGTGGTGCTGTACAGCTGTAGTAGCCACAGTGTGGTGCTGTACAACTGTAGTAGCCACAGTGTGGCTACCTCACTGTGGCAACTGTAGTAGCCACAGTGTGGTGCTGTACAGC
>WNGS01000894.1:0-13128 GCA_020271785.1 Procambarus virginalis | reverse complement strand
ACACCAGTATGTCTGAGTGTGTAGAGTACAAACAGCGCTACCTGCATCTCACCTGGCCTTGACCGCTCGTAGACCTGACAACACGACCCACTCTTACTCGAACAAGAGTGTAAGGAACGAGTGGAACAGCACATGAGGGCCGTGGAAGAGGTGATGCTACAAGCACACTGCAGGGTAGTGCTGAGGTGGCGTGCACGAGTCTCATCACACTGGATGAAGCTATCGGTGGTGAGAACCCAGTGAGAGATAACACAGTGGGAGAGAGAAACTTGGAGGTAGAGACCCTGTGGGTGACGTCACCGAGAATGATGTCACTAGAATCACGCGCTGCGGAAGAAAACGGAGTCACGCGGGAATCTAGCCCTTAAATACTCCGGGGGGGGATTCTATGGGAAGAATCTCGGCCCAAAAGGTCCTTGTGGACGACACCAACTCAAAGAGTAGGTATTACAGGCTCGCAATTATTCACCTTAGAGGAATACCGTAACCAAGTTAGGGAGTTGGGATTCGAAGGGAATAAAGTAGCAGAGCAAGCTATGAAACTCTGGACTGATCAGCAGGACAGAGAAAGCAAACTGTGGACTGATCAGCAAGAGAGAGAAAACAAACGCTGGACTGATCAGCAGAACCGAGAAAGTACTGAACGCATAGCTCGCATGCAGTTGCAAGCAAGGCAGGATGACCAGACAAGTGGTCGTTCAACGGAGACTAACGTTGAACAAGGTAAGACTGTCAAACTACCTAAACTAGCTAACTTTGATGAGAGGGACGACTCGATGGATGCATACATCAAGCGTTTCGAAGGTCACGCCGCTGATTGCGGGTGGGAAAGATCAAAGTGGGCACTCGCTCTTAGTGCATTGTTAAAGGGTAGGGCATTAACTATCTACCACAGTCTGGGTCCGCACCAGCGCGGAGATTACGAGGCATTGACAACAGCGCTGCTGAACGGTTTTGGCATCACTGCAGACCGGATGCTAGAGAATTTCCGTAGAGCTCAATTGCAAAAAGGTGAGACATATGTGCTCATGTTACAGCGGTTAGAATCGAGTCTAAACCGTTACTGTGAACTCATGGAGACTGCTCCTGGGAGCATGGAGTTCTATCAACTGATGATTCGTGAACAGTTCTTAGAAGCATGCGAATCGTCTCTGCGTGTCAAGCTCAAAGAGCAAGAAATTGTGTCAAATCTGTCTATGGCCAAGCAAGCTGATCTGTGGGCTGGGGCCAGGAGACAGGTGAAAGGGGTGAAGCCGCACGAGAAGCATCATGCTACAGGTATTGGCGATAGAGCTAAGCTTAAGACTGGTGTGTCGGGGGAGCAGGGAAACTCCTCCAACAAGCAGGTGCACAAGTGCTACACCTGTGGTAAGCCAGGTCATCGTGCAGCTGATTGCAAGGTAAAACCGAAATCAGGTTACATAGCAGGTGTGAGCTCAAGTGGTAAGAATCATCCCAACGTCAGAAAGGATCCACTAGCTTGGACCCTTGAGGTGGTGGACGGAAATGTTAACGGAAAATCGGCGAAAATCTTCCGTGACAAAGGCGCCACTACTCACATGGTAAGAAAGAGCCTAGTACAGCCAGGATCTGAGACAGGGAGACATATCTATGTCAAATTCCCAAATGGCTATACTAAAGAGATGGTGGAGGTGTATGTGTGGGTCGACACACCTTACATCAAAGGTAAAATCCGCGCCGTTCAACAGGAACGTGCTGTATATGGACTTTTATTGGGAAATGTTCCGGGAATCTCTGATTGCCCGAGTCCACCCTCGAAGAAAACGGGGGAGCGTGAGGACGCTGCCTCAGCTGTATGCAGCCGTCCCCAGCCAGCTGATCCCAAGGGCGACTCGCCGGGGATGACGTCACAGGGAGTGACCACACCCTCACCCAGTTGAAGTATAAGGGAGAGAAAGCAAAAGAACACATGCTCAAACGCTACGAGGACCCTCCTGCAGATGGATCCAACAAGCCGAAGAAGCATGTAAGACGTAAAAACAGGAGAGGACCGCAGGGCTCGACATCGACAGGGCCGATCGACCACCCTCTGCTCTCAGCAACGATCGCCGGTGTCTCAGTGATAACCGCCGACGAGGAGGAAGGTCAGCCAGGTCTCTTCAATCAACAGCAGCAGGAGACACACCGAGATGTTAAGGTTGATGATCAGCTGTCTGAAGATCAAGTCGACCAGGTTACTCGACTGGTAGCAGAGTACAAGGAGGTACTCTCTGACGTCACTAAGGTAGCAAAAGTAGAGGGTTACCGCATACCTTTGCTAGAGCAGCAAGCGGTACGAACAAAACCATATCCTGTTCCTCATCACCTTGTACCACAGGTGAGAGAAGAACTGGCATCTATGATTAATGCGGGAGTAATAGAGAAGTCGACCTCACCGTACTCAAGCCCGATGGTGTTAGTGAAGAAGCCTGGGGGAGGTGTGCGCATCTGCCTCGACTTCAGGAAGTTGAACTCCATCATAGAGTTTGATGCTGAACCGATGTTCAATCAAAATGAGATCTTCTCGAGGTTAGCTTCCAGTTGCTATTTCTCCAAGCTTGATCTGACAAAAGGATTTTGGCAGATTCCATTACATGAAGACAGTAAGCGCTGCACTGCCTTCATGACAAGCGAAGGTCTCTTCCAGTTCACAGTTCTTCCGTTTGGACTGGTGAACGCCCCAGCCGTGTTCAACAGAACTATGCGCAAAGTCTTGGGGGAATTACTGGAGTAGAAGTGTTCGTGGACGATGTGCTCATCCACTCTGCTACGTGGGAAGAACATCTGACCTTGCTAAGGCAGGTGTTGACAAGACTACAAGAAGTAGGAATGGTTGCAAAACCCACTAAGTGTGAGTTGGGGTGCAAGGAGGTCAGGTACCTTGGTCACGTGATAGGGGGAGGGTTCACCAGGCCGCTGCCTGAGAAGATCACCAAGATCAGTGAAGCCGCTCCACCCGCCACCAAGACTCAGGTTAAGTCATTCCTGGGACTGGCAGGGTACTACAGAACTTTCATTCCCAATTTCACGTCTATAGCAACTCCGCTAACTAATCTCACCAAGAAGAATGCACCTGTTAGAGTACGTTGGACAGAAATGGAGAACTCAGCATTCTCGACGCTCAAGAAGAAGCTGACTGAAGCACCCATCCTTAGACTACCAGATTCTACCAGGGAGTACATCCTTCGGACAGATGCCTCAAATACAGGTATTGGTGCTGTACTCATGCAAGAGTACGACGGTGAAATCTGGCCAGTTGCGTACTCCAGTCGTAAACTGAGCAATGCTGAGCAGAAGTACTCCACTGTAGAAAAGGAACTCCTTGCTGCTGTGGTGGGAGTAAGGAAATTCTACCAGTATCTCTATGGTAAGCGTTTCACGTTTCAAGTAGATCACCAACCCCTCAGCCACATCGGTACGCTTAAAAACGCCAACCCTAGAATAATGCGCTGGGTGTTGTTCCTTCAACAGTTCACATTCCGCGTGGTTTACATAAAGGGAGCCGACAACGTAGGTGCTGACTGGTTGAGTAGGTCAGGGGTGATTAACGAGACGTCGAACGAGGGAGACATGAGCGAGGAACGCAACGCGAATCACCGGACACTGTTCCCAGTGTGTGTCTGATGTTTCAGGCATGACACAGGTGGAGAGAGGCAGTGGACAGACCAGCGCCACTCAGGGTTTCGAGGCGTTGAGCCGACCCAGACCTGGAGCTACGTCCAACCACAGTGCCTGCTCAAACCTGAACAGATAGCCACATGTGATCCGGTGACTGAAGAAATTCCTCACTTACCAGAAGAGAATAGTCTAGACGAGGCCCGCCTTGCCTAGAAGGATAGAAAACGGGGTCCGCTGGACCCGGCCGCGCTCAGTGCACTCAGTTTGTGCACATGTTGTCAGCGGTGTGAGTTGGAACGAGCGCCACGCTGTGGAGCTCGATCTTTGTTGGGGGGTGATGTGGGAGTATGTCTCCCAAGATGCTCCCACAGCTGACTTGAATGGCATTGCAGTGCACAGATCTTCGTGCACAAAGCCTATCTCTCTTAATCCTGGATAGTTTTCTGGCATGTTGGGTATCTCCAGAATGCCCACTTAACCAGGAACACTGTTAAAATACGTAGGCCGCCGTATGTCTAGGCAGGAAGTAGATACAGGAAAGTGTAAGCATACTGTCCACCAAGGGTCAGTGAGTACATGGCTGGTGCCCGCGTGGACGAGGGGAACGCCAGCAGCGTCTGACCTCTGGGGTCAACCGGCGCGATGTTGAATAACAGCTATGACGTGTTCATGACGTCACTCCTGCTACTGCTCATCGAACGAGCTAATATGATTGGTTCCCGCTCATTTGCTGCAATGCTATTGGTCAATTGTAACTCTTTTGTGTGTGCCCACGAGACGCCCGGAGCTTCAGGCAAGATTCATTCTTGTGAGGGATCTCTTGCAAAGTGGACGTGTTCTGTTCTACCGGCCAATAGACTGAACACCGTCTAACCCTCACCGTCAAGTTAACTCAGCGTCTTTGCGACATACCACACACTCGCCAGAATCACGAGTGCGAATATATGGTTTAGAAACCTAAAGTGACAAATCTCCAGAGCGAAACAGACTGGTATCAGGTAACCCCTGGTGACAAAGATCGTCGTGAGTGACCTAGAGTGAACTAAGGCAGTGCCGTCGCCTAAGTAATCTGTGTGTGACATTACCACAGTGTACAGTGTAGTGCATGGTACTGCCACTCATCCTGAGCGTGTACCTCAGTACCTCGAGCTCCCGCCGCCGCCCTAGCTCCTACGTGACGTCACCACCTCACGCACCGTCAGTGCCAGTGTGTGCGCGTGTGTCTGTCTGTTAAGCATACAGCACGCTTTACTCACGAAATCATCTCAAGATACTGCGAGTACCCTCCGTGTCTACGAGCGAAACCAGCTATCAGGCCACCTACGAGTGCTTGTATAAACGAGTCTGAGTGAGTGCGTAAGGAAAGGTACCTTATCTGTAAGTACAAGAAGTATTGTGTGATTATTATTGTGCATGTTATTGCCTGTCCCATTGACAGTGCCTTTGTGTTTATTGCATATCATCATTACCGAGTATCCGGTTGGAACTCTTGTGATCCCTTTGCATACCAGCAGGTAGGTTGCCGTGTTAGTGATTGGCTGTCAACTGTGTTAAGTTAGGTGTTTCTCCACGAGTGGATACGAGTCGATTAGCCAGACGTCAAGAGTCTCGCTAATGCAACCATAGCTTTGCTGACGCCAATCTAAAGTAAATCAAACACCCTGTGTATTAGTGGTTAAGTTAGTAAATAAACTACTGTTAAGCTTTATGCAGTGTTTCCGTTGAACCACTTCTGAATACTGCCAATATTACTCCAGCCTTCAGCTCTAAGTGTCTTCAACACCGAGTTGCCTGTAAGTCACTAAACTATAAATTTGATGAGGACCCTAGGAGTCCCTTAAAGTGTTACATCATTGAGAAGATTCCAGCGACAAACGTGGAGCAGGACCAGGTGAGGCTAGTCTGAGAAGAGACCCACAAGGACTCTAACTCAACCTTGCTCCCAGGCCCTGTACGGTTGCTCTCGTATTTTCTATTCTGCTAATTCCGACTGCTTCATGAAGCGTCTGCCACATGTACATTGGCGACGTACGCATTGCAGTCGTGACAGCAAAAAAAAAGAAAACCCCCACATCAACTATGTTTACTAATACTGTCTAATCATTTGTAAAGTAAACCTGAGTAAACTTTGTATCGGCGCCGGTATGATTAGTTGAACAGTCTGCCGGCAGCATTATCCCACGGAGGAGGAGACGAGAGACTCGCTCGCCCTTCTCTGCTGGCTGACTGTGGGGCTAGGACGTGCTCCCCCTTCCTCTTAATTCTTTATTTCTGTGACTTAGTTGGTTAAGTACTCCATAACTCATTTTTGTATATGTCTGGCATACCCATCGTTCTATGTGTAGAGTTCAATGAGATAATCCTTTCCCTTAAAACCAAGTCCCTTCCGCCCTTGAGGAAATACCAACTTTAATTTACAAAAAAGCCTCCAGAACTTTAGCCCCTTCAATTGCATTGCTCTTCAACAAGTCACTTGAACTCCAAACCTTTCCAGATATTCTAAAAAAAGCGAGAGTAACCCCGGTACACAAATGTGGTGATCTCACAGATGTTAACAACTACAGACCTATATCAATCCTGCCTAACCTGTCAAAAATATTTGAGAAATTAATCTACAAGCAGCTTTACTCTTATCTAGCCAAACACAATATACTTAGCTCTTGCCAATATGGCTTCAGACCCAAAAAAAGCACTAATGATGCACTTATTAGTATGATTAACTTGATTCATACAGCTCTTGATAAAAATGAGTTCCCTGTTGGGTTATTTGTGGACCTGCGAAAGGCTTTTGACACTGTCAACCACCAAAACCTTCTTCTTAAATTACATCATTATGGAGTCAGAGGACACTCCCTGCAATACCTCAAATCCTACCTTACTGACAGGCTCCAGTATGTTTCTATGAATAATTCAATTTCTCCCACCCTACCCATCAACATTGGTGTTCCTCAGGGCAGCATACTTGTCCCTCTCCTCTTTCTCATCTACATTAATGACCTTCCTAATGCCTCCCAACACCTCAAACCAATTCTGTTTGCTGACGACTCAACCTTCATTTACTCCAGTCCTGACCCCCTTGCTCTAAATGCCACAGTGAATACTGAGCTAGAGAAAGTCCATCTTTGGCTAACTGCTAACAAACTCACCCTTAACATTGACAAAACTTTTTATATTCTGTTTGGCAATAAATCCTCTAATCATATAAATCTCAAAATAAACAATACCCAAATTTGTAACAAATTAGATGGCAAATTCCTTGGCATTCTCATTGACCACAAGCTGAATTTCCGGGGACACATTCTAAATATATCTAAAAAAGTTTCAAAAACTGTTGGCATTCTTTCTAAGATCAGATATTATGTTCCCCACCCTGCCCTGGTGACTCTCTATTACTCCCTCATCTATCCATATCTCAACTATGGTATTTGTGCTTGGGGTTCTACTACCCAAAATCATTTACGTCCTCTAATCACTCAACACAAAGCTGCTATTAGGACAATATCCAACTCTGGCCCCAGACATCATTCGGTACCCCTACTCAAATCTCTGAATATGTTAGACATTAAGTCACTTCACATTCTCTCATGTGTATTATACATATATAAAACGCTGAATTGTAATGCCAATCCTGACCTCAAAAGCTTCATAGAAGGTTGTAACAGAACCCATAAGCACCACACCAGACATAAATACAGTTTTGATATTCCTAGAGTACGACTTAATCTAACTAGAAATGCTTTACAAATCAAGGGACCCAGAATGTGGAATGATCTTCCCAACCATGTTAAAGACTGTGCCTCTCTCAACCAGTTTAAGAGAAAAACGAAGAAATACCTAATAAATTCCCTGTAACCTGCCTTACAACTCTATTGTCAACCAATGTCTGTTTTTGTTTTAAATGACGCTGTTTTGTCGACCGAATTGCATTTGTGCTGCTTTTTCAGCCATGTTCCCACTAGTGGTTGTAGTACCTTTCCTCCAACGGCCTATCAAGCCTCACGCCGTCTTGGGGGTGCTTTATCTGCCCTTACCTTGCTTACCTTAGCTTGAATGTCTATAGCTAAGACCAGGAAAGTAATATATACAACCACCTCTTTTTCTCTAAGATATGTCTCTCTTTCTATCTCATTACTCGAACGCACCAAAATTATGCACCTCTGCTTGTTTTGATGCCTGAAAGAAAGCTTGGAGGGCTTGAAAAATTGCAGAACGAAGCCTTGAGGATAATCCTTGGGTGCCCTCGTACCACAAAGATACTTAATATGAGAAAGGAACTTAATATTCTGAGCGTTGTTGATCGTGTTACTGAAATTAACTGTCAAATTGGTATAAAAATGCTTAGGCTAACTCATCCTAATCCTTGCACAGAAGCCCTTCAGAATTACTTTATTGAAGATCAGCATTGTTCCAAATGGATAACAAAAACTGGAACTCAACTCAGAATGTATCAGATTCATGATTTGTACCAAGAGAAACAACAACGGCACTTTCCTGCACCGTGGGAGGTTACACCCTTTCCAGTTTTAATCCCTCCCTTTCCACCCAAGAAGCAAATTAGAGATCAGCCCAAGCTTCGTCTTGAGGCAAAGCTCAACGCCTTAAGCCATATTGATGCTGTGTCCACAGAGCATTCTCTCTCTCAAATCATATACACTGATGGTTCCCTACACCGCACCACGGGTGCAGCTGGAAGCGCAGTTGTTCTGACAATGGGCGATGGCTTGTACTTTGAGTGGGGAGTCCGTATAAACAACTGGGCCTCTACCCTTCAGACTGAACTATTTGCCTTGCTCCTTGCACTGAAATGTGTACAAGTCTCCAAACTTGATACATTAATTGTAAGTGACTCCTTATCATCCTTAAATGCTCTCAACTCTTTAAGACATAACTGTAACATGCTCGTGTCCGAAGCTAGACACAAATACAACAATATTATTAAGGATGGTAACAGAGTCCTTTTCATGTGGTCTCCATCTCATGTTGGCCTCCGAATGCATGATAGAGCTAATAAGTTAGCCAAAGAATCTGCCTTTAAAGGAGCCGTTGAGTTTAACCTTGGATTGTCAATGAGCAATCTGAGAGCAGCAGTACACCGAGAACTTCAACAAGATCTTGTAGATCTGAGACAAAGTGAAATTGACACCAGTAATTCCATCTATCATCACACTATCATGCAAGAGGAGCCCCATATCTATGGATCATCCAATAAAATCAGCAGACTTCCAGATGTTACTGCTGCTCGGCTTAGACTCGGTTACAAGTATCTCTGGGAATTCTCATTATCTACTGATGTAGACCTAACCAAATGTAAACTGTGTCAACAAAATTATTCCCACACCCTCCGTCACTATGTGATGGAGTGCGAAAACATACGTGAATTTAGAGACAATTCTATTACCAATGTTCCAGCGATGTGTAAATATTTCATTCAAAATGATCTGCTACCAGAAATTCTAGCCAAATATTCCCAGTTTGCTAACTGTAGGTAGTAACTAAGTGATTGTAACCTATCCACCGCTGCCCACTGGATGGGGGGTGGTGTGCAGGACAAACATATAAATTGTGACACTAGCTCTCCACATATGTCAGTTGCTTAATTTAGAACCTGTATTTGAGGTCGATCTCGAACCCATTGTTGATGTGACGACTTATATTGAATTTTGTAACTAGCTCATCAAGATTGTAACTTGCTTAGCTAAATGAATTGTGGGGTTCAGTCCCTGAGCCCATTATGTGCCTCTGTAACCCTTTCCACTACCGCCCACAGGATGGGTACGGGGTGCATAATAAATGAACTAAACTAAAAACTCTCCAAGTCGATCGGGGTGTGAGAATTGAGACCACTGACAAAAGTTTCCCAGTCTGTCTGCCTCCCCTCTACCATACGTTCCCTGGCCTCAGCCAGAGCCGTTTGAAAGAGCTTAAGCATTTCAGCAGTGCGGGTCCTATAAGCTAGTCCAATTAATTCTTCTGGCAGTGTGTTTTAGTGCATGCAATTTAGAATCATTATAATAAGCATAAGTGCTATTACCAGTGTAATTTGGGTTACGTGGCCTGGACGATGGATCAGGTGATTCTATGAATGAACATAACAAAGGGGAATATTAATAAGGGTAGAGTTGACTAAATGTAAACTCTGTCAGCAGAACTATTCGCATACTTTGCGTCATTATATAATGGAATGTGAAAAAATCTCGGAATTTAGAGATAACACCATCAATAGTGTCCAAGAAATGTGTAAGTACTTCATTCATAATGATGTGCTGCCCGAAATCTTAGCGAAGTATCCAGCATTTGCTTACTGTAGGTAATGCATGCACATGACTGTAAAGCTGCCGCCCAGTTGGGTGGGTGTGGAGCACATGACTGTAAATAAAATAATAAAAATAACAAAACTATAAACTATTAATGATGGGTTCAAGCGACGAGGGAGTAATTGCGCAAAGCGTCCCTCACCTGTGACGTCACAGCGTCACCTGACGCCATATCAGCACAGCGGCCATTTTGTCGTCAGTTCAGTCATGGCGAGGACAAACCCTTCATGCAAACTGCGCCTACTATCAAGAAGAAGAAGATTTTGTGTTCCACTGATAGTATTATCGTAAGTAAACACTTATATTTTATATTTTATTATATTAATTGATTCTATTTTTCTGTAATAAAAGTCCAAGGGGGTGTTGAGTAAGGAACAAGGGTACTGTGTGGGGATGTGAGGACTTGTACCAACCACTACCACCACCAGTACCTTGTCTGGCATCCTGCTTAGTATTCCTATTGAGATATGAAGTATTATTGCATTCATATAATTATTCATTCACAGTCATTACTATTTTTATGGGCTATGTTCTGTTACCCTAATGCTTTTTACCCCTGGGCATGTCCATTTACTCTCCAGCCCTTCACAAGCCACTGCTGCACCCCCTTCGTGCCCATACTTACTGTGCTTATTCTTACAGGACTGCACTGCATTATGTGGTGTGCACTGCCTGGACACCTTGGCAATGTAGAGACATATTCTGCAATACCGTGATATTAGCAGTAGAGTGATAAGCTGACACACGGGAGGTACAATGGAAAGAAGTTGAGTATCAATTCTTGTAATTTATATTGCTTCCAGTGAGTTTTTAGTTTTCTTATAATCACTATGTTATCTATCTCCTACAACCTAGTTATCTGCTTGATACATGCATTATTGGGTTCTGGTAGTTCTACTCACCAAGCCCTTCCCAAGGCCAGGTTTGACATGTGAGAGCTTGGTCCAACAGGCTATTGCTTGGAGAGGCCCCTCAGGCCCACATATCCACAACAGCCTTGTTTGTCCGGCACTTCTTGAAGATGTTCAGGTTTTCTCTTGAAGATGTCCACGGTTGTTCCAGCAATACTGTATTTCTTTTATTGCTGAAAACATGTTTTCAGCCATAAAAAAAATAATCCTGAATCCAGAAAAAATCCCTTTTGTATCATCTGGAAATTTTCAAATATTGCTGATCAAACCTGAGTTTAAATTATTTGTATATATTATGAATTACAGAGGTCCCAGGACAGGTTTGAAGCACTCCACTTACATTTTCCCACTCTGACTTAACCCCATTTATACAAACTCGGTCTTATCTTTTAGCTAATAATTTATTGTGCACACCATACTCAGCCTGTGTAGGGTAGTTTATTGTGCATCCTAGTATTGTGCATGTATAGTATATATATTTGTGTAGTATATTTGGCATATTTAATGCCTCTAACCTCTCCTCATAGTTCTTGTCCTTCAGTTCTGGGAGCCACTTAGTGGCATGTCTTTGCACTCTTTCCAGTTTGTTGATGTGCTTCTTAAGATAGGGGGCACCATACAACTGCTGCATATTCCAGCTTTGGTCTGACAAAAGTCGTGAACAATTTCTTGAGTATTTTGCCATCCATGCATTTAAAGCTCTGAATATTATCCTTTACCTGCAATTGGTTGTTGCTGTATTTATAGAATATGATTTGTTCTGTTTTACATTTGTTTGTTCCTTTTTTTCAAAATTTCTTTCTGCCTCTCTCCTCACTGCCGTGTAGTTGTTTCTCTTTGTATTACTGGTATGTTTGGGGGTTTGGCCTCTTTGTATATTGATTTCATTTTGTGTCCTTTGGTCTCTGGCCGTCTTGAAATTTCAGTTGAACAAATCCTGTTTCCTAGTTCTGCATCTCTGTTTTGGTATAAATGTTTTTGTTCCTTTATCATACATTTCACAAAATTGACATACTGTGCATTAATTCATCTCAATACTTCCTTTCCTAACAGCAAGCCTTTCCAGTAAAATTCTTTGAATTCTTTTCTGACTTCCAGCCTAATGTTTGTTTTATCCTAGTGTGTATGATGCCTAGTGTGTGTCTGGTGCCTGTTGTGTTAAACCGAAGATAAATGCATAAGTATAGGTCCAATAATTTAATGAGTTATTTTATGGAGTAATCTTTGCTATGTTGATAGTGCTCGTTGTGTGTCTGCAGGTGCATTCAGTGTGTGTATGATACCTGGTGTTAAAAAATTATTTCTTACTCGTTCATGCTCTCATTTAGACGTTTGGCCTCGACGAGGTTCAGTCTTGTGACTGGTGTGTGGCACGTTTCTGTTGAAATGTAGTCTTTCCGAGACTACATTTCAAATATTACCTAACATACATAGCTACTCCCCCTCCTTGTCCAATATATCTATCTGTGTGAAATAGATTAAATCTATTTGATATTCAGCTAATAGTTCTCTATTTACTACATTCATCCATGTTTTGGTACCTTGAGTTTACCTTGAGGTGATTCCGGGGCTCAGCGACCCCGCGGCCCGGTCATCGACCAGGCCTCCTCGTTGCTGGACTGGTCAATCAGGCTGTTGGATGTGGCTGCTTGCAGCCTGACGTATGAGTCACAGCCTGGTTGATCAGGTATCCTTTGGAGATGTTTGTCAAGTTCTCTCTTGAACACTGTGAGGGGTCGGCCAGTTATGCCCCTTATGTGTAGTGGAAGCGTGTTGAACAGTCTCAGGCCTCAGATGTTGATAGAGTTCTCTCTCAGAGTACCTGTTGCACCTCTGCTCTTCAACGGAGAGTATTCTGCACATCCTGCCATGCCTTCTGGTCTCATGTGCTGTTATTTCTGTGTGCAGGTTTGGGACCAGCCCCTCTACTATTTTCCATGTGTAAATTATTGTGTATCTCTCCCGCTGTGTGTCACGGGAGGGTTCTACCTCTTCCAACACCTAGTTTGTTACACTGTGCTCAAGAGAATACAGGTTTAGGCTCTTTTCTCGGTCCCAGTAGTTTAGATGTTTTACTGAGTGGATTCTAGCAGTAAAGGATCTCTGCACGCTCTCCAGGTCAGTAATTTCTCCAGCTTTGAAAGGGCTGTCATTATGCAGCAGTATTCCACTCTAGAGAGCACTAGCGTCTTGAAAAGTATCATCGGTATAGCATCTCTAGTGTGAAAAGTTCTTGTTATCCAACCTGTCATTTTTCTTGCAGTTGTGACAGCTACTTATTGTGT
>WNGS01000893.1:0-17271 GCA_020271785.1 Procambarus virginalis | reverse complement strand
TAAAAAATGTGCAGAGTTTCTTTCACCCTATGCATCTGTTCACCTTGCAGTTAAATAGGTACCTGGGAATTAGACGCATGTCTACGGGCTCTTCTTGGGATGTGTGGTGTGTGTAGTGTGTCTACATTGTGCTTGCGGGTTGAGTTTCTGTCTTGATGCCCGCCTCTCACCGTCCAATCAACTGATGTACAATCCTGGTTTCTATCACATCTACATTTGACCTATATGGAGTACAGCCTCCACCACATCACTTCCTAGTGATTCCAATTTACTAACTACTTTTACAACTGAAAAAGTTCTTTCTAATGTCTCTGTGGCCATTTGGGTATCAGTTTCACACTGTTCCCCTTGTGCGTGTGCCACCCGAGCACAGTGAGGGGCCCACCTCACCACACAGTGAGGGGCCCACCTCACCACACAGTGAGGGGCCCACCTCACTACACAGTGAGGGGCCCACCTCACTACACAGTGAGGGGCCCACCTCACTACACAGTGAGGGGCCCACCTCACTACACAGTGAGGGGCCCACCTCACACACAGTGAGGGGCCCACTCACCACACAGTGAGGGGCCCACCTCACCACACAGTGAGGGGCCCACCTCACCACACAGTGAGGGGCCACCTCACCACACAGTGAGGGGCCCACCTCACCACACAGTGAGGGGCCCACCTCACCACACAGTGAGGGGCCCACCTCACCACACAGTGAGAGGGCCCACCTCACCACACAGTGAGGGGCCCACCTCACCACACAGTGAGGGGCCCACCTCACACACAGTGAGGGGCCCACCTCACCACACAGTGAGAGGGCCCACCTCACCACACAGTGAGGGGCCCACCTCACCACACAGTGAGAGGGCCCACCTCACCACACAGTGAGGGCCCACCTCACCACACAGTGAGGGGCCACCTCACCACACAGTGAGGGGCCACCTCACCACACAGTGAGGGGCCCACCTCACCACACAGTGAGGGGCCCACCTCACCACACAGTGAGGGGCCCACCTCACCACACAGTGAGGGGCCCACCTCACCACACAGTGAGGGGCCCACCTCACCACACAGTGAGGGGCCCACCTCACCACACAGTGAGGGGCCCACCTCACCACACAGTGAGGGGCCCACCTCACCACACAGTGAGGGGCCCACCTCATTACACAGTGAGGGGCCACCTCACCACACAGTGAGGGGCCCACCTCACCACACAGTGAGGGGGCCCACCTCACCACACAGTGAGGGGCCCACCTCACCACACAGTGAGGGGCCCACCTCACCACACAGTGAGGGGGGCCCACCTCACCACACAGTGAGGGGCCCACCTCACCACACAGTGAGGGGCCCACCTCACCACACAGTGAGGGGCCCACCTCACCACACAGTGAGGGGCCCACCTCACCACACAGTGGGGCCCACCTCACCACACAGTGAGGGGCCCACCTCACCACACAGTGAGGGGCCCACCTCACCACACAGTGAGGGGCCCACCTCACCACACAGTGAGGGGCCCACCTCACCACACAGTGAGGGGCCCACCTCACCACACAGTGAGGGGCCCACCTCACCACACAGTGAGGGGCCCACCTCACCACACAGTGAGGGGCCCACCTCACCACACAGTGAGGGGCCCACCTCACACACAGTGAGGGGCCCACCTCACCACACAGTGAGGGGCCCACCTCACCAGGATCTGGGACAGTCGCCCAACCCGCTGGTACCTATAATCACATTTAAGTGAATAGATGCATTAGGTGAAAGGAAACGTCCCACCCCCCCCCCCCAACATATTCGTTTTCCAACTGGAAATCGAACTCGGATTCTCGATTGTGTCTCGAGAACGAAGCCAACTGTACAAAAAAGACCCTGAAGATTAGGGGGGAGGGAGATTAGGTTTAGGGTTAGACAGAATGGAAGGTAATAATGTTTACCGGTGACGTAACGTGCCTCGATATGAGGGTCACTTTTTGAACCCTACTCGGCCAATGTTTACAGAATACCGATGACGTAACACGACTCGATATGAGGGTCACTTTTTGAACCCTACTCGGCCAATGTTTACAGAATACCGATGACGTAACACGACTCGATATGAGGGTCACTTTTTGAACCCTACTCATCCAATGTTTACAGAATACCGATGACGTAACACGACTCGATATGAGGGTCACTTTTTGAACCGTACTCAGCTAATGTGGGAGCCTGAGGGTGTGGGCGCGGCTGCGGGGTGTCCTCTGGTTCATAACTAATTCAGCTAGTTGACGTCACGTCAAAACGTATCTCTAATGATCTGAGAAGCGCGGACGAGTTTCGTTTCGTAGTCACCGTATGCTGCCGTCTGTCACAGTCATGTAGTCACCGTATGCTGCCGTCTGTCACAGTCATGCAGTCACCGTATGCTGCCGTCTGTCACAGTCATGTAGTCACCGTATGCTGCCGCCTGTCACAGTTATGTAGTCACTGTATGCTGCCGCCTGTCACAGTCATGTAGTCACTGTATGCTGCCGTCTGTCACAGTCATGTAGTCACTGTATGCTGCCGTCTGTCACAGTCATGTAGTCACCGTATGCTGCCGCCTGTCACAGTTATGTAGTCACTGTATGCTGCCGCCTGTCACAGTCATGTAGTCACTGTATGCTGCCGTCTGTCACAGTCATGTAGTCACTGTATGCTGCGTCTGTCACAGTTATGTAGTCACTGTATGCTGCCGCCTGACACAGTTATGTAGTCACCGTATGCTGCCGCCTGTCACAGTTATGTAGTCACCGTATGCTGCCGCCTGTCACAGTTATGTAGTCACTGTATGCTGCCGCCTGACACAGTTATGTAGTCACTGTATGCTGCCGTCTGTCACAGTCACCACATTTTGCCACCTGACACAGTCTCACAGTCACCACAGTCTGCCGCCTGACACAGTCTCACAGTCACCACAGTCTGCCGCCTGACACAGTCTCACAGTCACCACAGTCTGCCACCTGACACAGTCTCACAGTCACCACAGTCTGCCGCCTGACACAGTCTCACAGTCACCACAGTCTGCCACCTGACACAGTCTCACAGTCACCACAGTTTGCCACCTGACACAGTCACCACAGTCTGCCACCTGACACAGTCTCACAGTCACCACAGTCTGCCGCCTGACACAGTCTCACAGTCACCACAGTCTGCCACCTGACACAGTCACCACAGTCTGCCACCTGACACAGTCTCACAGTCACCACAGTCTGCCGCCTGACACAGTCTGCCGCCTGACACAGTCTGCCGCCTGACACAGTCTGCCGCCTGACACAGTCACCACAGTCTGCCACCTGACACAGTCTCACAGTCACCACAGTCTGCCACCTGACACAGTCTCACAGTCACCACAGTTTGCCACCTGACACAGTCACCACAGTCTGCCACCTGACACAGTCTCACAGTCACCACAGTCTGCCGCCTGACACAGTCTCACAGTCACCACAGTCTGCCGCCTGACACAGTCTGCCACCTGACACAGTCTCACAGTCACCACAGTTTGCCACCTGACACAGTCTCACAGTCACCACAGTCTGCCGCCTGACACAGTCTGCCACCTGACACAGTCTCACAGTCACCACAGTCTGCCACCTGACACAGTCTCACAGTCACCACAGTCTGCCACCTGACACAGTCTCACAGTCACCACAGTCTGCCGCCTGACACAGTCTCACAGTCACCACAGTCTGCCACCTGACACAGTCTCACAGTCACCACAGTCTGCCGCCTGACACAGTCTCACAGTCACCACAGTCTGCCACCTGACACAGTCTCACAGTCACCACAGTTTGCCACCTGACACAGTCACCACAGTCTGCCACCTGACACAGTCTCACAGTCACCACAGTCTGCCGCCTGACACAGTCTCACAGTCACCACAGTCTGCCACCTGACACAGTCACCACAGTCTGCCACCTGACACAGTCTCACAGTCACCACAGTCTGCCGCCTGACACAGTCTGCCGCCTGACACAGTCTGCCGCCTGACACAGTCTGCCGCCTGACACAGTCACCACAGTCTGCCACCTGACACAGTCTCACAGTCACCACAGTCTGCCACCTGACACAGTCTCACAGTCACCACAGTTTGCCACCTGACACAGTCACCACAGTCTGCCACCTGACACAGTCTCACAGTCACCACAGTCTGCCGCCTGACACAGTCTCACAGTCACCACAGTCTGCCGCCTGACACAGTCTGCCACCTGACACAGTCTCACAGTCACCACAGTTTGCCACCTGACACAGTCTCACAGTCACCACAGTCTGCCGCCTGACACAGTCTGCCACCTGACACAGTCTCACAGTCACCACAGTCTGCCACCTGACACAGTCTCACAGTCACCACAGTCTGCCACCTGACACAGTCTCACAGTCACCACAGTCTGCCACCTGATACAGTCTCACAGTCAACACAGTCTGCCACCTGACACAGTCTCACAGTCACCACAGTCTGCCACCTGATACAGTCTCACAGTCACCACAGTCTGCCACCTGACACAGTCTCACAGTCACCACAGTCTGCCACCTGATACAGTCTCACAGTCACCACAGTCTGCCACCTGACACAGTCTCACAGTCACCATAGTCTGCCGCCTGACACAGTCTCACAGTCACCACAGTCTGCCACCTGACACAGTCTCACAGTCACCACAGTCTGCCACCTGACACAGTCTCACAGTCTGCCACCTGATACAGTCTCACAGTCACCACAGTCTGCCACCTGACACAGTCTCACAGTCACCACAGTCTGCCGCCTGACACAGTCTGCCACCTGACACAGTCTCACAGTCACCACAGTCTGCCACCTGACACAGTCTCACAGTCACCACAATCTGCCACCTGATACAGTCTCACAGTCACCACAGTCTGCCACCTGACACAGTCTCACAGTCACCACAGTCTGCCACCTGACACAGTCTCACAGTCTGCCACCTGATACAGTCTCACAGTCACCACAGACTGCCACCTGACACAGTCTCACAGTCACCACAGTCTGCCGCCTGACACAGTCTGCCGCCTGACACAGTCTGCCACCTGACACAGTCTCACAGTCACCACAGTCTGCCACCTGACACAGTCTCACAGTCACCACAATCTGCCACCTGATACAGTCTCACAGTCACCACAGTTTGCCACCTGACACAGTCACCACAGTCTGCCACCTGACACAGTCTCACAGTCACCACAGTCTGCCGCCTGACACAGTCTCACAGTCACCACAGTCTGCCGCCCGACACAGTCTGCCACCTGACACAGTCTCACAGTCACCACAGTCTGCCACCTGACACAGTCTCACAGTCACCACAGTCTGCCGCCTGACACAGTCTGCCACCTGACACAGTCTCACAGTCACCACAGTCTGCCACCTGACACAGTCTCACAGTCACCACAGTCTGCCACCTGACACAGTCTCACAGTCACCACAGTCTGCCACCTGATACAGTCTCACAGTCACCACAGTCTGCCACCTGACACAGTCTCACAGTCACCACAGTCTGCCACCTGATACAGTCTCACAGTCACCACAGTCTGCCACCTGACACAGTCTCACAGTCACCACAGTCTGCCACCTGATACAGTCTCACAGTCACCACAGTCTGCCACCTGACACAGTCTCACAGTCACCATAGTCTGCCGCCTGACACAGTCTCACAGTCACCACAGTCTGCCACCTGACACAGTCTCACAGTCACCACAGTCTGCCACCTGACACAGTCTCACAGTCTGCCACCTGATACAGTCTCACAGTCACCACAGTCTGCCACCTGACACAGTCTCACAGTCACCACAGTCTGCCGCCTGACACAGTCTGCCACCTGACACAGTCTCACAGTCACCACAGTCTGCCACCTGACACAGTCTCACAGTCACCACAATCTGCCACCTGATACAGTCTCACAGTCACCACAGTCTGCCACCTGACACAGTCTCACAGTCACCACAGTCTGCCACCTGACACAGTCTCACAGTCTGCCACCTGATACAGTCTCACAGTCACCACAGACTGCCACCTGACACAGTCTCACAGTCACCACAGTCTGCCGCCTGACACAGTCTGCCACCTGACACAGTCTCACAGTCACCACAGTCTGCCACCTGACACAGTCTCACAGTCACCACAATCTGCCACCTGATACAGTCTCACAGTCACCACAGTTTGCCACCTGACACAGTCACCACAGTCTGCCACCTGACACAGTCTCACAGTCACCACAGTCTGCCGCCTGACACAGTCTCTCAGTCACCACAGTCTGCCGCCTGACACAGTCTGCCACCTGACACAGTCTCACAGTCACCACAGTCTGCCACCTGACACAGTCTCACAGTCACCACAGTCTGCCGCCTGACACAGTCTGCCACCTGACACAGTCTCACAGTCACCACAGTCCCCCTGACACAGTCTCACAGTCACCACAGTCTGCCACCTGACACAGTCTCACAGTCACCACAGTCTGCCACCTGATACAGTCTCACAGTCACCACAGTCTGCCACCTGACACAGTCTCACAGTCACCACAGTCTGCCGCCTGACACAGTCTCACAGTCACCACAGTCTGCCACCTGACACAGTCTCACAGTCACCACAGTCTGCCACCTGACACAGTCTCACAGTCACCACAGTCTGCCACCTGACCTGACACAGTCTCACAGTCACCACAGTCTGCCACCTGATACAGTCTCACAGTCACCACAGTCTGCCACCTGACACAGTCTCACAGTCACCACAGTCTGCCACCTGATACAGTCTCACAGTCACCACAGTCTGCCACCTGGCACAGTCTCACAGTCACCACAGTCTGCCACCTGACACAGTCTCACAGTCACCACAGTCTGCCACCTGACACAGTCTCACAGTCACCACAGTCTGCCACCTGAGCCAGACTTCACCTGTCATTAGTGGACGTCATTATGGGAAATTATGTTTGATTATTTGACTTAAATATGACACTGAGGCGCCCCAGTCACGTAGACCAACCATGTGGTACACTGTACCCTGGGGTCACAGGTACACTGTACCCTGGGGTCACAGGTACACTGTACCCTGGGGTCATGGGTGCACTGTACCCTGGGGTCACAGGTACACTGTACCCTGGGGTCACAGGTACACTGTGCCCTGGGATCACAGGTATACTGTACCCTGAGGTCATGGGTGCACTGTACCCTGGGGTCACAGGTACACTGTACCCTGGGGTCACAGGTACACTGTGCCCTGGGATCACAGGTATACTGTACCCTGAGGTCATGGGTGCACTGTACCCTGGGGTCACAGGTACACTGTACCCTGGGGGACACAGGTACAGGTACTACTGTACCCTGGGTCGGTCACTGGTACACTGTACCCGGGGGTCTACCTGGGGGTCACTGTACTGTCCCTGGGGGGTCCCAGGTACACTGTACCCTGGGGTCACAGGTACTGTACCCTGGGGTCACAGGTACACTGTACCCTGGGGTCACAGGTGCACTGTACCCTGGGGTCACAGGTGCACTGTACCCTGGGGTCACAGGTGCACTGTACCCTGGGGTCACAGGTGCACTGTACCCTGGGGTCACAGGTATACTGTACCCTGGGGTCACAGGTACACTGTACCCTGGGGTCACAGGTACACTGTACCTGGGGTCACAGGTACACTGTACCCTGGGGTCACAGGTGCACTGTACCCGGGTCACAGGTGCACTGTACTCTGGGGTCACAGGTGCACTGTACCCTGGGGTCACAGGTGCACTGTACCCTGGGGTCACAGGTGCACTGTACCCTGGGGTCACAGGTGCACTGTACCCTGGGGTCACAGGTACACTGTACCCTGGGGTCACAGGTACACTGTACCCTGGGGTCACAGGTACACTGTACCCTGGGGTCACAGGTACACTGTACCCTGGGGTCACAGGTACACTGTACCCTGGGGTCACAGGTACACTGTACCTGGGGTCACAGGTACACTGTACCCTGGGGTCACAGGTACACTGTACCCTGGGGTCACAGGTGCACTGTACCCTGGGGTCACAGGTATACTGTACCCTGGGGTCACAGGTATACTGTACCCTGGGGTCACAGGTACACTAGCTGTACCCTGGGGTCACAGGTATACTGTACCCTGGGGTCACAGGTACACTGTACCATGGGGTCACAGGTACACTGTACCCTGGGGTCACAGGTGCACTGTACCCTGGGTCACAGGTACACTGTACCCTGGGGTCACAGGGTGCCCTGTACCCTGGGGTCACAGGTATACTGTACCCTGGGGTCACAGGTATACTGTACCCTGGGGTCACAGGTATACTGTACCCTGGGGTCACAGGTACACTGTACCCTGGGGTCACAGGTACACTGGGATCACAGGTGCACTGTACCCTGGGGTCACAGGTGCACTGTACCCTGGGGTCACAGGTACACTGTACCCTGGGGTCACAGGTACACTGTACACTGGGATCACAGGTGCACTGTACCTGGGGTCACAGACACACTGTACCCTGGGGTCACAGGTGCACTGTACCCTGGGGTCACAGGTACACTGTACCCTGGGGTCACAGGTGCCCTGTACCCTGGGGTCACAGGTATACTGTACCCTGGGGTCACAGGTATACTGTACCCTGGGGTCACAGGTACACTGTACCCTGGGGTCACAGATACACTGGGATCACAGGTGCACTGTACCCTGGGGTCACAGGTGCACTGTACCCTGGGGTCACAGGTACACTGTACCCTGGGGTCACAGGTACACTGTACACTGGGATCACAGGTGCACTGTACCCTGGGGTCACAGATACACTGTACCCTGGGGTCACAGGTGCACTGTACCCGGGTCACAGGTGCACTGTACCCTGGGGTCACAGGTACACTGTACCATGGGGTCACAGGTACACTGTACCCTGGGGTCACAGGTACACTGTACCCTGGGGTCACAGGTACACTGTACCCTGGGGTCACAGGTACACTGTACCCTGGGGTCACAGGTACACTGTACACTGGGATCACAGGTGCACTGTACACTGGGGTCACAGGTATACTGTACCCTGGGGTCACAGGTACACTGTACCATGGGGTCACAGGTACACTGTACCCTGGGTCACAGGTGCACTACTCTGGGGTCACAGGTACACTGTACTCTGGGGTCACAGGTACACTGTACCCTGGGGGTCACAGGTACACTGTACCCTGGGGTCACAGGTATACTGTACCCTGGGGTCACAGGTACACTGTACACTGGGATCACAGGTGCACTGTACACTGGGGTCACAGGTATACTGTACCCTGGGGTCACAGGTACACTGTACCATGGGGTCACAGGTACACTGTACCCTGGGGTCACAGGTGCACTACTCTGGGGTCACAGGTACACTGTACTCTGGGGTCACAGGTACACTGTACCCTGGGGTCACAGGTGCACTGTACCCTGGGGTCACAGATGCACTGTACCCTGGGGTCACAGGTGCACTGTACCCTGGGGTCACAGGTGCACTGTACCCTGGTGTCACAGGCATACTGTACCCTGGGGTCACAGGTACACTGTACCCTGGGGTCACAGGTACACTGTACCCTGGGGTCACAGGTGCACTGTACCCTGGGGTCACAGGTGCACTGTACCCTGGTGTCACAGGTATACTGTACCCTGGGGTCACAGGTGCATTGTACCCTGGGGTCACAGGTGCACTGTACCCTGGGGTCACAGGTGCACTGTACCCTGGGGTCACAGGTACACTGTACCCTGGGGTCACAGGTATACTGTACTCTGGGGTCACAGGTGCACTGTACCCTGGGGCCACAGGTGCACTGTACCCTGGGGTCACAGGTGCACTGTACCCTGGGGTCACAGGTGCACTGTACCCTGGAGTCACAGGTATATTGTACCCTGGGGTCACAGGTGCACTGTACCCTGGGGTCACAGGTACACTGTACCCTGGGGTCACAGGTACACTACCCTGGGGTCGCAGGTATACTGTACCCTGGGGTCACAGGTATACTGTACCCTGGGGTCACAGGTATACTGTACCCTGGGGTCACAGGTACACTGTACCGTGGGGTCACAGGTATAGTGTACCCTGGGATCAAAGGTACACTGTACCATGGGGTCACAGGTATACTGTACCCTGGGGTGGCAGGTACACTGTACCCTGGGGTCGCAGGTACACTGTACCCTGGGGTCGCAGGCATACTGTACCCTAGGGGCACAGGTATACTGTACCCTGGGGTCACAGGTATACTGCACCCTGGGGTCGCAGGTATACTGTACCCTAGGGTCGCAGGTATACTGTACCCTGGGGTCGCAGGTACACTGTACCCTGGGGTCGCAGGTACACTGTACCCTAGGGTCGCAGGTATACTGTACCCTGGGGTCACAGGTATACTGTACCCTGGGGTCACAGGTACAATGTACCATGGGGTCACAGGTATACTGTACCCTGGGGTCACAGGTATACTGTACCCTGGGGTCACAGGTATACTGTACCCTGGGGTCACAGGTTCACTGTACCATGGGGTCACAGGTATACTGTACCCTGGGGTCGCAGGTATACTGTACCCTAGGGTCGCAGGTATACTGTACCCTGGGGTCACAGGTATACTGTACCCTGGGGTCACAGGTACACTACCCTGGGGTCGCAGGTATACTGTACCCTAGGGTCGCAGGTATACTGTACCCTGGGGTCCCAGGTATACTGTACCCTGGGGTCACAGGTACACTGTACCCTGGGGTCACAGGTATACTTCACCCTGGGGTCACAGGTATACTGTACCCTGGGGTCACAGGCACACTGTACCCTGGGGTCACAGGTACACTGTACCCTGGGGTCACAGGTACACTGTACCCTGGGGTCACAGGTACACTGTACCCTGGGGTCACAGGTACACTACCCTGGAGTCACAGGTATACTGTACCCTGGGGTCCCAGGTACACTGTACCCTGGGGTCACAGGTACACTGTACCCTGGAGTCACAGGTACACTGTACCCTGGGGTCACAGGTATACTTCACCCTGGGGTGACAGGTATACTGTACCCTGGGGTCACAGGTACACTGTACCCTGGGGTCACAGGTATACTGTACCCTGGGGTCACAGGTATACTGTACCCTGGGGTCACAGGTACACTGTACCCTGGAGTCACCGGTATACTGTACCATGGGGTCACAGGTATACTGTACCCTGGGGTCGCAGGTATACTGTACCCTAGGGTCGCAGGTATACTGTACCATGGGGTCACAGGTACACTGTACCCTGGGGTCACAGGTACACTGTACCCTGGGGTCACAGGTATACTGTACCCTGGGGTCACAGGTACACTGTACCCTGGGGTCACAGGTATACTGTACCCTGGGGTCACAGGTATACTGTACCCTGGGGTCACAGGTATACTGTACCCTGGGGTCACAGGTATACTGTACCCTGGGGTCACAGGTATACTGTAACCCTGGGGTCACAGGTATACTGTACCCTGGGGTCACAGGTATACTGTACCCTGGTGTCACAGGTATACTGTACCCTGGTGTCACAGGTATACTGTACCATGGGGTCACAGGTATACTGTACCCTGGGGTCACAGGTATACTGTACCCTGGAGTCACAGGTATACTGTACCCTGGGGTCACAGGTATACTGTACCATGGAGTCACAGGTATACTGTACCCTGGGGTCACAGGTATACTGTACCCTGGGTCACAGGTATACTGTACCCTGGGGTCACAGGTATACTGTACCCTGGGGTCACAGGTATACTGTACCCTGGGTCACAGGTATACTGTACCCTGGGGTCACAGGTATACTGTACCCTGGGGTCACAGGTACACTGTACCCTGGGGTCACAGGTATACTGTACCCTGGGGTCACAGGTATACTGTACCCTGGGGTCACAGGTATACTGTACCCTGTGTCACAGGTATACTGTACCCTGGTGTCACAGGTATACTGTACCATGGGGTCACAGGTATACTGTACCCTGGGGTCACAGGTATACTGTACCCTGGAGTCACAGGTATACTGTACCCTGGGGTCACAGGTATACTGTACCATGGAGTCACAGGTATACTGTACCCTGGGGTCACAGGTATACTGTACCCTGGGTCACAGGTATACTGTACCCTGGGGTCACAGGTATACTGTACCCTGGGGTCACAGGTATACTGTACCCTGGGTCACAGGTATACTGTACCCTGGGGTCACAGGTATACTGTACCCTGGGGTCACAGGTACACTGTACCCTGGGGTCACAGGTATACTGTACCCTGGGGTCACAGGTATACTGTACCCTGGGGTCACAGGTATACTGTACCCTGGGTCACAGGTATACTGTACCCTGGGGTCACAGGTATACTGTACCCTGGGGTCATATTCCTAAACAAAAATAAATTCTCATACCATAAACAGAGCGGTGGGAGATATACCCTCAGGTGTACATGTCCCCAGGTAAAGTTAGGTATACCTCCAGGTGCGTATATACACCTGGGTATAATCAATTATGCTTATATATATAGTTATACCAAACACTGTTGCATTGCTGTTTAATAATCACAAGAAAATAGAAGTTAAATATTAGTTATCATTATAAAATTTAAATTAAATTCAACCACATAAATAATGGTTCACAAATATAGTAATTTAGTTAAAAAAAACAGTATTTTATTCATTAGTACTTGGAAAAAAAAACTAATACTAGCATATCCAGAAAACATTATAATAATATAACCCAAATTAAAAAAAAATACAAATATGCTCAATACAAGAAGAATACAGTTCAGATTACAGTAATTATTGTAAGTCTTTCAAGTCACTGAAACATTTTCAATGGCAGGAGACATGACACTCTAATGCGAGTCTTTTTAGTGCTGTTGTCGCAGATTTTTTTTTACATAATCTCATGAAGTGGCTTTAGGGACTTGCTTAACTACAAAATAATAATCGCTGAAATACATGCCGGAATACCTGTTAAGTTCCAATCATCCGTGTGAACCAAAGCTGCATTGTAACCCAATCATTCGTGTTTACAAAATACTACTTTATAACATCTTTATAAAATTAATATTATATATATATATATATATATATATATATATATATATATATATATATATATATATTTATATATATATTTTTTATATATATATTTTTATATATATATTTTATATATATATATATATATATATATATATATATATATATATATATATATATATATATATATATATTTAATAATTTAGGGGTACCACCACTGGTTTAATTAAAGGAACCCACATCCTCGAAGAAGAAAATAAATAGTGTTCAGAGAAGACCTATATATATAGGTCTTCGACCTATAGAAGACCTATATATATATATATATATATATATATATATATATATATATATATATATATATATATATATATATATATATATATATATATATTATATAAATGCATTGAAACCCTTCTTATCATCAATGTATACAAAGGCTTCAGTGCAACCATTCATATGATATTCATTGAAAGCTGCAAGTTTGGCGCGCATGATAAAAGATGCATGACCAGCCTTGATTACGTTGACTGAACATAATTACCTTCTCAATGTTTCATGAAATGTAAACAACTCCCCTCCCCCTCTTGATTACCTTTACTGGTGTTCAAAATAGCTTCGTCTTGAGGGAAACACCATCTCCGTCTTGAGGTTGCTTTCTGGTTGACGGTGCTGTCTTCTGGTTGACGGTGCTGTCTTCTGGTTGACGGTGCTGTCTTCTGGTTGACGGTGCTGTCTTCTGGTTGACGGTGCTGTCTTCTGGTTGGTGCTGTCTTCTGGTTGATGGTGCTGTCTTCTGGTTGATGGTGCTGTCTTCTGGTTGATGGTGCTGTCTTCTGGTTGACGGTGCTGTCTTCTGGATGACGGTGCTGTCTTCTGGTTGACGGTGCTGTCTTCTGGTTGACGGTGCTGTCTTCTGGTTGACGGTGCTGTCTTCTGGTTGATTGTGCTGTCTTCTGGTTGACGGTGCTGTCTTCTGGTTGACGGTGCTGTCTTCTGGTTGACGGTGCTATCTTCTGGTTGACGGTGCTGTCTTCTGGTTGACGGTGCTGTCTTCTGGTTGACGGTGCTGTCTTCTGGTTGACGGTGCTTGTCTTCTGGTTGACGGTGCTTGTCTTCTGGTTGACGGTGCTGTCTTCTGGTTGACGGTGCTTGTCTTCTGGTTGAGGGTGCTGTCGTCTGGTTGAAGGTGTTGTCTTCTGGTTAACGGTGCTGTCTTCTGGTTGACGGTGCTGTCTTCTGGTTGACGGTGCTGTCGTCTGGTTGACGGTGCTGTCGTCTGGTTGACGGTGCTGTCGTCTGGTTGACGGTGCTGTCGTCTGGTTGACGGTGCTGTCGTCTGGTTGACGGTGCTGTCGTCTGGTTGATAGTGCTGTCTTCTGGTTGACGGTGCTGTCTTCTGGTTGACGGTGCTGTCGTCTGGTTGACGGTGCTGTCGTCTGGTTGACGGTGCTGTCTTCTGGTTGACGGTGCTGTCGTCTAGTTGACGGTGCTGTCGTCTGGTTGACGGTGCTGTCGTCTGGTTGACGGTGCTGTCTTCTGGTTGATAGTGCTGTCTTCTGGTTGATGGTGCTGTCGTCTGGTTGATAGTGCTGTCTTCTGGTTGACGGTGCTATCTTCTGGTTGATGGTGCTGTCTTCTGGTTGACGGTGCTGTCTTCTGGTTGACGGTGCTGTCGTCTGGTTGACGGTGCTGTCGTCTGGTTGACGGTGCTGTCGTCTGGTTGACGGTGCTGTCGTCTGGTTGACGGTGCTGTCGTCTGGTTGACGGTGCTGTCGTCTGGTTGACGGTGCTGTCGTCTGGTTGACGGTGCTGTCTTCTGGTTGACGGTGCTGTCTTCTGGTTGACGGTGCTGTCTTCTGGTTGACGGTGCTGTCGTCTGGTTGACGGTGCTGTCGTCTGGTTGACGGTGCTGTCTTCTGGTTGACGGTGCTGTCGTTTAGTTGACGGTGCTGTCGTCTGGTTGACGGTGCTGTCGTCTGGTTGACGGTGCTGTCTTCTGGTTGATAGTGCTGTCTTCTGGTTGATGGTGCTGTCGTCTGGTTGATAGTGCTGTCTTCTGGTTGACGGTGCTATCTTCTGGTTGATGGTGCTGTCTTCTGGTTGACGGTGCTGTCTTCTGGTTGACGGTGCTGTCGTCTGGTTGACGGTGCTGTCTTCTGGTTGACGGTGCTGTCGTCTGGTTGACGGTGCTGTCTTCTGGTTGACGGTGCTATCTTCTGGTTGACGGTGCTGTCGTCTGGTTGATGGTGCTGTCGTCTGGTTGACGGTGCTATCTTCTGGTTGGTGGTGCTGTCTTCTGGTTGACGGTGCTGTCGTCTGGTTGACGGTGCTGTCGTCTGGTTGACGGTGCTATCTTCTGGTTGGTGGTGCTGTCTTCTGGTTGACGGTGCTGTCTTCTGATTGACGGTGCTGTCTTCTGGTTGACGGTGCTGTCGTCTGGTTGACGGTGCTATCTTCTGGTTGGTGGTGCTGTCTTCTGGTTGACGGTGCTGTCGTCTGGTTGACGGTACTTCTAGTGGCTGGCACTTTCAAATGAAGATACGACATAGTGCAATAGTTTCAGAAATATTTACAACCGTTGACTGACAGTTGAGACACGGGCCAATGGTCAACACCCAGAGACACAATCAGGTGTGTACAATTAGGTGACTTCATGAATACACACACACATTAAGCTTGCGTTGATTCCGGGAGCCAAGGTCTGCGCGGCCCAGTCTCTGACCAGGCCTCCTGGTAAATGGACTGGTCAACCAGGCTGTTGAACGCGGCTGCTCGCAGCCTGACGTATGAATCACAGCCTGGTTGATCAGGTATCCTTTGGAGGTGTTTATCCAGTCTCTCTTGAACACTGTGAGGGGTCGGCCAGTTATGCCCCTTATGTGTAGTGGAAGCGTGTTGAACAGTCTCGGGCCTCTGATGTTGATAGAGTTCTCTCTCAGAGTACCTGTTGCACCTCTGCTTTTCAACGGGGGGTATTCTGCACATCCTGCCATGTCTCCTGGTCTCATGTGGTGTTATTTCTGTGTGCAGGTTTGGGTCCAGCCCCTCTAATATTTTCCACATGTAAATTATTATGAGTAATTTACATAACGCCTGCGCTGAAGAGAATACATATTTAGACATTTTATTCGGTAATAATTTAGACATTTTACTGGGCGGATTCTAGCAGTAAAGGTTCTCTGCACGCTCTTCAGGTCAGCAAAATCTCCAGCTTTGAAAGAGACTGTTAATGTGCAACAGTACTCCACTCAGTAAAGCACTAGTGACTTGAAAAGTATCATCACTGGTAGAGCATCTCTTGTGAAATGTTCTTTTTATCCAACATGTCCTTTTTCTTGCAGTTGTGACGGCTTCTTTATTTTGTTCTTACGAGATAAGGTCTTCCGAAATAGTATATTTCGACTTCCGACACACGCACGAATTAAAAAAATGCATATACAAGAATACGAAAATACAAAAGCACTCACACACACACGAATATACAAGCATACATACACATATGTTCATACGTTTAAAAACACCAGCAAACTCCCCCATCCGCTCATCATCAATAATGTTTTTATTGTAGTGTTCCTTTCACACGTAATATATTAATGTGAAACAATGTTTTCGCCTAATAAAGTATCACAGTAAACCATAGCTTGTGCTGTGGTTAACAGCAACACAGCAGAATACCTGGTTGCTAATTTTTGGTACTCACAAACTGAAAACTAGAATCTGACTGACAGTGAAGCCAGCGCACGATTCACGCAGGGTGGAATCCCCTCGCTGCCACCAGTGCATAAAAACATATGCCGGTATCAATACGTCCTTCACGTTCAATAAGCGCAAGGCTTTGTTGCCCGATATTTGCCTTTGACAGTGTAATTGGCAATCAGGATTTTTTTGCCTCTACGTGGTCCAGATGTGGAGATGGAACACATGCACGTGACGCTGCGACTACTAATATCTGCATGATGTGATGCCATGTTCCATATTGAAAGTTCCGTAAGTGAGGCGCACTAATAAGTCATGTACTCTCACTCTCTAGCATATTTTATGACTTGAGTTGAACATCATGATAACAGGAGAGGAGGAGATGAAGCAATTTGAGACACCTGATGAATCCGAGGCAGG
Organism: Procambarus virginalis; assembly: GCA_020271785.1. Classification (NCBI taxonomy): domain Eukaryota; kingdom Metazoa; phylum Arthropoda; class Malacostraca; order Decapoda; family Cambaridae; genus Procambarus; species Procambarus virginalis. Next base: position 160 of record WNGS01000893.1, on the reverse strand, counting down.
TACCCCCAGGTAACACCAGGTACCCCCAGGTAACACCAGGTACCCCCAGGTAACACCAGGTACCCCCAGGTAACACCAGGTACCCCCAGGTAACACCAGGTACCCCAGGTAACACCAGGTACCCCAGGTAACACTAGGTACCCCCAGGTAACACCAGGTC
>WNGS01000892.1:0-14033 GCA_020271785.1 Procambarus virginalis | reverse complement strand
AATGTTGTTTTTCAATGCAAATGATATGTTTTCATTAGAATAAGTAAATGTTCCTGATTTTTCGTTCATATTACCGAAAACGATGTACATGTAAAACAGCTCTAATGCGGCTGAAACGTCGATATTTGCAATAAAAACAGAATTTCTCTCCTAATTAATATCTTACTCACTATTTTAATGACGTACAAACTGTTGATTGAAAAGGAAGCATTTAATGTGAATTTGCAATCAATTAAGTGTTTGCATCATATTTACTGTATATATAAAGCATAACCAATATATGGTTATTAATTAATTGTTATTAATTAAAAACAGTTAAATGAAAATTCATGACAACGTAAAAAACCGGCAAAATATTGCCTAAATCGTTGATATTTGGTTTAAATCACATAAAGTATAAATGGATGATAACGTCAAAATATTGCTAAATTCGATGATTTTTAGTAAAAACAAAATACAAGAAAACTTGCTTAAAAACGCAATGTTATGCGAAATTCTGAGATTTGTGGGCCAAATCACGTATCGTGAGAATACATGAAGTAGTATCTAAATATTAGTAAATTCGAATATATTTACTTTAAATCACACTACATGAAATACTTGAGAAAAATCACAATATTACCATATTAGAGGATTTGTACTTCAAATCGCAAAGCGAGGTTTCGTGTTATTTAGATCATTAAAAAGCCATATGAAAATGTTGTTTCCAACACAGATGATAAATGTCAAGTTGTTTTCATTAGAATTAACTAAAATGTTCCTGATTTTCCGGTTATATTACCGAAAGAAGATGAACACGTAGAACAGCTCTAATCAGGCTGGAACGTCGATATATGCAATAAAAACTGAATTACTCTCCTAATCACTAATTACTCTCCCTAATCTCCTCTCCTAACTTGCTCACTATTTTAACGAGGTACAAATAGTTGATTGAAAATGAAGTATTTAAGGTAAATTTGCAATCAATAACGTGTTTGCATCATATTTATCGTGTATATAAGGATTTAATAACAATAAACTGAAAATTCATAAAAACGTGGATATCCGGCAAAATATTGCCTAAATCGATATTTGGTTGATTTTTTTATCTTATTTTTAAATATTTATTTATATTTATTTATTTATTTAAATATTTAATATAAATATTTATTTATTATCATATTTTTCCTTATGTGATTTATATCATATAAGGAAAAATGGGATAATAAACGTCAAAATATTGTTAATTCTATGATTATTTAGTAAAAAAAAAATGCAATAAAACTTGCTTAAAAACGCAATATTTTGCGAATTTCTGAGATTTGTAGTCAAAATCACATCGTGAGAAAATATGAAGTAGTATCGAAATATTAATAAATTCGAATACTTTTACTTAAAATCACACTGCATGAATAACGAGAAAAAAGTCACAATATTATGCAAATATTAGAGGATTTTTAGTTCAAATCATAAAGCGAGGTTTCGTGTTATTTAGATAATTTAAAAGGCATCTGAAAATGTTGTTTTCAATGCAAATGATAAAAATCAATATGTTTTCATTAGAATTAAGTAAAATGTTCCTGATTTTCCGTTTATGTTATCGAAAGAAGATGTACACGTACAACAGCTCTAATCCGGCCGAAACGTCGATATATGCAATAAAAACTGATTTTCCCCTCCTTATCAATAACTACCTCTCTGTTTTAACGATGATTGATTGATAACTATTAATAGTTGGTTGAAAATGAAGTATTTAAGGTGAATTTGCAATCAATAACGTGCAATAATAGTTGCTTAAAAACGCAATATTATGCGAAATTCTGAGATTTTTAGTCAAAATCACATATCGTGAGAAAACAAGAAGTAGTATCGAAATATTAGTAAATTCGAATATATTTACTTAAAATCACACAACATGAAAAACGATAAAAAAGTCAAAATATTACTTCAAATCGCAAAGCGAGGTTTCATGTTATTAAGATCATTAAAAGACATTTGAAAATATTGTTTTCAATACAAATGATAAAAGTCAATGTGTTTTCATTAGAATGAACTAAAATGTTCCAGATTTTTCGTTCATATTACCGAAAGAAGATGTACACGTAAAACAGCTCTAATGCGGCTGAAACGTCGAAATTTGCAATAAAAACAGAATTTCTCTCCTAATTAATATCTTACTCACTATTTTAACGAGGTACAAACTGTAGATTGAAAAGGAAGCATTTAATGTGAATTTGCAATCAATTAAGTGTTTGCATCATATTTACTGTGTATATAATGAATTAATAACAATAAACTGAAAATTCATACAAACATGAAAAAACGGCAAAATATTGCCTAAATCGTTGATAATTGGTTTAAATCACATAAAGGAAAATTGAATGATAAACGTCAAAATATTGCTAAATTCGATGATTTTTAGTACAAAACAAAAATGCAATAAAAGTTGCTTAAAACGCCATATTACGCGAAATTCGGAGATTTGTAGTCAAAATCATATATTGCGAGAAAACATGAAATAGTATCGAAATATTAGTTATTTATAATATTTATACTTAAAATCACACTACATGAAAAACTTAAAAAGTCACAATATTACCAAATTCGAGGATTTTTAATTCAATTTAAACGGCGAGGTTTCGTGTTATTTAGATCATTAAAAAGGCATCTGAAAATGTTGTTTTTAATACAAATTATAAAAATCAATGTGTTTTCATTAGAATTAACTAAAATGTTCTAGATTTTCCGTTTATCTTACCGAAGAAGATGTACAGTTAAAAAAGCTTTAATCCAGCTGAACGTCGAAATATGCAATAAAAACTGTATTTCTCTCCTAATCAATATCTTACTCACTACTTTAACAAGGTGCAAACTGTTGATTGAAAAGGAAGCATTTAATGTGAATTTGCAATCAATTACGTGTTTGCATCATATTTACTGTATATATAATGAATTAATAAAATAAATTGAAAATTCATACAAACATGAAAAACTACAAAATATTGCCTAATCGTTGATATTTGGTTTAAATCACATAAAGGAAAAATGGATGATAAATCTCAAAAAATTGCTAAATACGGTGATTTTTAGTACAGAACAAAATGCAAATAAACTTGCTTAAAACGTAATATTATGCGATATTCTGAGATTTGAAGGACAAATCACATATCGTAAGAAAACATGAAGCAGTATTGAAATATTTAAAAATTCGAACATATTTACTTAAGATCACACTACATGAAAAATGAGAAAAAAGTCACAATATTAGAGGACTTTTACTTCAAACCACAAAACGACGTTTCGTGTTATTTACATCATTAAAAAGGCATATGAAAATGTTGGTTCCTATACAAATGATAAAAACCAATGTGTTCTCATTAGATTTAACTGAAATGTTCCTGATTTTCTGTTTATATTACCGAAAAAAGACGTACACATACAATAGCTCTAATCCGGCTGATACGTCGATATGTGCAATAAAAATTGAATCTCTCTCCTAATCAATAACTTACTCACCATTTTAACGAGGTACAAATAGTTGATTGAAAATGAAGTATTTAAGGTGAATTTGCAATCAATAACGTGTTTGCATCATATTTATCGTATATGTAATGAATTAATAACTGTAAATAGAAAATTCCTTAAAACGTGGAAAACCGGCAAAATATTGCCTAAATCATTGATATTTGGTTTAAATCACATAATAGAAAATTGGATGATAAACGTCAAAATATTGATAATTCGATGATTTTTAGTACAAACAAAATGCAGTAAAATTTGCTTAAAAACGCAATATTATGGGAAAAAAAAATTTGTGGGCCAAATCACGTATCGTGAGAATACATGAAGTAGTATCTAAATATTTCTGTGTCTGCCTCTCTGTCTCTGCCTCTCTGTCTCTGGCTCTTTGTCTCTGCCTATCTGTCTCTGCCTTTCTGTCTCTGCCTCTCTGTCTCTGCCTATTTGTCTCTGTCTCTGTCTCTGCCTCTCTATCTCTGTCTCTTTGACTCTGCCTCTCTGACTCTGTTTCTCTGCCGCTGCCTCTCTGTCTCTGCCTCTCTGTCTCTGCCTGTTTGATTCTGCCTCTCTGTCTCTGCCTCTCTGTTTCTGCCTCTCTGTCTCTGCCTCTCTGATTCTGACTCTCTGTCTCTGCCGCTCTGTCTCTGCCTTTCTGTCTTTGCCGCTTTCTCTAATTCTCTGCCTCTGTCTCTCTGTCTCTGCCTGTCTGTCTCTGCCTCTCTGACACTGACTCTCTGTCTCTGCCTCTCTGTCTCTACCTCTCTGTCTTTGCCTCTCTGTCTCTTCCTCTCTGTCTCTGCCTCTCTGTCTCTGCCTCTCAGTCTCTACCTCTGTCTTTGCCTCTCTATCTATGCCTCTCTGTATCAGCCTCTCTGTCTCTGCCTCTCTGTCTCTGCCTCTCTGTCTCTGCCTCTCTGTCTCTGCCTCTCTTTCTCTGCCTCTCTGTTTTTGACTCTCTGTCTCTCCCCCTCTGATTCTGGCTCTCTGTCTCTGCCTCTCTGTCTCTGTATCTGCCTCTCTGTCTCTGCCTCTGTCTCTGCTTCTCTGTCTTTGCCTCTCTGTCTCTGCCTCTCTGTCTCTACCTCTCTGTCTCTGCCTCTCTGTCTCTGGCTCTCTGTCTCTGCCTCTCTGTCTCTGTCTCTGTCTCTGCCCTTGCCTCTCTGTCTCTGCCTTTCTGACTCTGCCTTTCTGACTCTGCCTCTCTGTCTCTGCCTCTGTCTCTGGCTCTCTGTCTCTGCCTATATGTCTCTGTCTCTCTGTCTCCTTCTCTCTTATTCTGCCTCTCTGTCTCTGTCTCTGCATCTCTGTCTCTATGCCTCCCTGTCTCTCTGCCTCTCTCTGCCTATTCCCCTCTATCTCTGTATCACTGTCTCTGCCTCTCTGTCACTGCGTCTCTGACTTTGTCTCTCTGACTCTGCCTGTTTGACTCTGTCTCTCTGTCTCTGTCTGTGACTCCTTGTCTCTGCCTCTTTGATTCGGCCTTTCTGTCTCTGTCTCTGCCTCTCTGTCTCTCTGCCTCTCTGTCTCTCTGCTTCTCTGTGTCTCTGCCTCTTTCTCTCTGCCTCTGCCTCTCTGTCTCAGCCTCTCTGTCTCTGCTTCTCTGACTCTGCATCTCTGTGTCTGCCTCTCTGTCTCTGCCTGTCTGTGTCTGCCTCTCTGTCTGTGCCTGTCTGTCTCTGCCTCTCTGATACTGACTCTCTGTCTCTACCTCTCGGTCTTTGCCTCTCTATCTCTGCTTCTCTGTCTCTGCCTCTCTGTCTCTGCCTCTCTGTCTCTGCGTCTTTGATTCTGCCTCTCTGTCTCTGCCTCTCTGTCTCTGCCTCTCTGATTCTGTCTCTCTGTCTCTGCCTATCTGTCTCTGTCTCTGCCTATCTGTCTCTGTCTCTGCCTCTCTGCCTCTCTGTCTCTGCCTCTCTGTCTCTGCCTCTCTGTCTCTGCCTCTCTGTCTCTGCCTCTCTGTCTCTGCGTCTCTTTCTCTGCTTCTCTGTCTCTGTCTCTGCCTCTCTGTCTCTGCCTCTGTCTCTGCCTCTCTGACTCTGCCTCTCTGAATCTGCCTCTCTGCCACTGCCTCTCTGTCTCTGCCTCCCTGTCTTTGCCTCTCTGATTCTGCTTCTCTGTCTCTGCCTCTCTGTGTCTGTCTCTGCCTTTCTGTCTCTGCTTCTGTCTCTGCCTCTATGTCTTTGCCTCTCTGACTTTGCCTCTCTGTCTCTGCCTCTCTGATTCTGACTCTATGTCTTTTTCTCTGCCTCTCTGTCTCTGCCTCTCTGTCTCTGCCTCTCTGTCTCTGCCTCTCTGTATTTTACTCTCTGACTCTGCCTCTCTGTCTCTGCCTCTGTCTCTGGCTCTCTGTCTCTGCCTATCAGTCTCTGTCTCTCTGTCTCTGACTCTCTGTCTCTGCCTCTCTGTCTCTGCCTCTCTGTCTCTGCCTCTCTGTCTCTGCCTCTCTGTCTCTGCCTCTCTGTCTTTGCCTATCTTATTCTGCCTCTCTGTCTCTGCCTCTCTATCTCTGCCTCTCTATCTCTGCCTCTTTGTCTCTGCCTCAGTGTCTCTGCCTCTCTGTCTCTGTCCCTGTCTTAGCCTCTCTCTGCCTCTCTGACTCTGCCTCTCTGTCTCTGCTTTTCTGTCTCTGCCTCTGTCTCTGGCTCTCTGTCTCTGCCTATCTGTCTCTGTCTCTTTGTCTCTGCCTCTCTGTCTCTGCCTCTCTGTCTCTGCCTCTCTGTCTCTGGCTCTCTGTCTCTGCCTCTCTGTCTCTGTCTCTGTCTCTGCCCTTGCCTCTCTGTCTCTGCCTTTCTGATTCTGCCTCTCTGTCTATGCCTCTCTGTCTCTGCCTCTCTGTCTTTGCTTGTCTGTCTCTGCCTCTCTGTCTCTGCCTCTCTGTCTCTCTGCCTTTCTGTCTCTTTGCCTCTGCCTCTCTGTCTCTGCCTCTTTGTCTCTGCCTCTCTGTCTCTGCCTCTTTGTCTCTGCCTCTCTGTCACTGCCTCTCTGTCTCTGCCTCTCTGTCTATGCCTCTCTGTCTCTGTCTCTGTCTCTCTATATCTGCCTCTCTTCTTTGCCTCTCTCTGTCTTTGCCTCTCTGTCTCTGCCTCTCTGTTTCTGCCTCTCTGTCTCTGCCTCTCTGTCTCTGCCTCTCTGTCTCTGCCTCTCTGTCTCTGCCTCTCTGTCTCTGCCTCTCTGATTCTGNTTTTCAGATGGCTTTTTAATGATCTAATTAACACGAAACCTCGCTTCGCGATTAGAGTATATTTAGAGGATTTTGCGTACAAATCATCTAATATGGTATATTGTGATTATCTTTCTAGTTTTTCATGTAGTGTGATTTAAAGTAAATATATTCGAATTTACTAATATTTCGATACTACTTATTGTTGTCCGACGATATGTGATTTTAACTACAACTCTCAGAATTTCGCGTAAAATTTTCGATAATACTTCATGTTATTTCACGATGTGTGATTTTGACTACTAATCTCAGAATTTCGAATAATATTGCGTTTTTAAGCAACTTTTATTGCATTTTGTTTTGTACTAAAAATCATATAATTTAGCAATATTTTAACGTTTAACATCCAATTTTCCTTTATGTGATTTAAATCAAATATCAACGTTTTAGGCAATATTATGCCAGTTTTCCACGTTTTTATGAATTATCAGTTTTTTGGTATTAATTCATTATATATACGATAAATATGATGCAAACACGTCATTGTTTGCAAATTCCCCCAAATACTTCAGTTTAAATCAACCATTTGTACCTCGTTTAAATAATGAGTAAGTTATTGATTAGGAGAGTAATTCAGTTTTTATTGCATATATCGGCGTTCCAGCCGGGTTTGAGCTGTTCTACGTGTACATCTTCTTTCAATAATGTAAACGGAAAATCAGGAACATTTTAGATAATTCTAATGAAAACACATTGATATATATCATTTGTATTGGAAACAACATTTTCAGATGCCTTTTTAATAATCTAAATAACACGAATCCTCGCTTTGCGATTTGAAGTAAAAATCCTCTAATATGGTAATATTGTGACTTTTTTCTTGTTTTTCATGTGTGATTTCAAGTAAAAATGTTCGAATTTACTAATATTTCGATACTACTCTATGCTTTCACAATACGTGATTTGGCCCACAAATCTCAGAATTTCCCATAATATTGCGTTTTTAAGCAACTTTTACTGCATTTTGTTTTGTACTGAAAATAATCGAATTTAGCAATATTTTGACGTTTATCGTCCAATTTTCTATCATGTGATTTAAACCAAATATCAATGATTTAGGCAATATTTTGCCGGTTTTCCACGTTTTAAGAAATTTTCTATTTACTGTTATTAATTCACTACATGTACGATAAATATGATGCAAACACGTTATTGATTGCAAATTTTCCTTAAATACTTCATTTTCAATCAACTATTTGTACCTCGTTAAAATGGTGAGTAAGTTATTGATTAGGAGAGAGATTCAATTTTTATTGCACACATCGACGTATCAGCCGGATTAGAGCTGTGTATGTGTACGTCTTTTTTCGGTAATATAAACAGAAAATCAGGAACAATTTAGTTAAATCTAATGAGAACACATTGGTTTTTATCATTTGTATCGGAAACAACATTTTCATATGGCTTTTTAATGATGTAAATAACACGAAACGTCGCTTTGTGATTTGAAGTAAAAGTCCTCTTATATTGTGACTTTTTTCTCATTTTTCATGTAGTGTGATCTTAAGTTAATATGTTCGAATTTTTAAATATTTCAATACTGCTTCATGTTTTCTCACGATATGTGATTTGTCCTACAAATCTCAGAATATCGCATAATATTGCGTTTTATGCAAGTTTATTTGCATTTTGTTCTGTACTAAAAATCATCGAATTTAGCAATTTTTTTGAGATTTCACATCCATTTTTCCTTTATGTGATTTAAACCAAATATCAACGATTAGGCAATATTTTGCTGTTTTTTCATGTTTGTATGAATTTTCAGTTTATTTTATTAATTCATTATATATTCAGTAAATATGATGCAAACACGTAATTGATTGCAAATTCACATTAAATGCTTCCTTTTCAATCAACAGTTTGCACCTTGTTAAAGTAGTGAGTAAGATATTGATTAGGAGAGAAATACAGTTTTTATTGCATATTTCGAGGTTTCAGCCGGATTAAAGCTTTTATAACTGTACATCTTCTTTCGGTAATATCTGGAACATTTTAGTTAATTCTTTTTTTTTTAACACATTGATTTTACACACATTGATTTTTATAATTTGTATTAAAAACAACATTTTCAGATGCCTTTTTAATGATCTAAATAAAACGGAACCTCGCTTTGCGATTTGAAATAAAAATCCTCTAATATGGTAATATTGTGAGTTTTTTAGGTTTGTCATATAGTGTGATTTTATGTATAAATATTCGAAATTACTAATATTTCAAAACTACTTCATGTTCACTCACGACATGTGATTTTGACTACAAATGTCAGAATTTCGCATAATATTGCGTTTTTAAGCAACTTTTATTGCATTTTGTTTTGTATTAAAAATCATCGAATTTAGCAATATTTTGACGTTTATCGTCCAATTTTCTTTTCCACGTTTTTATGAATTTTCACTTTATTGTTATCAATTCATTATATATACGATAAATATGATGCAAACACGTTATTGATTGCAAATTCACCTTAAATACTTCATTTTCAATCAACTATTTGTACCTCGTTAAAATAGTGAGTAAGTTATTGATTAGGAGAGAGATTCAGGTTTTATTGCACATATCTGCGTTTCAGCCGGATTAGATCTGTTCTACATGTACATCTTCTTTCGGTTATATGAACGGAAAATCAAAAACATTTTAGTTAATTCTAATGAAAACGCATTGATTTTTATCATTTGTATTGAAGACAACTTTTTCATATACCTTTTTAATGATGTAAATAACACGAAACCTCGCCGTTTAAACTGAATTAAAAATCCTCGAATTTGGTAATATTGTGACTTTTTTTAAGTTTTTCATGTAGTGTGATTTTAAGTATAAATATTCTAAATAACTAATATTTCGAAACTAATTGATGTTTTCTCGCGATATGTGATTTTGACTACAAATCTCGGAATTTCGCATAATATGGCGTTTTAAGCAACTTTTATTTCATTTTGTTTTGTACTAAAAATCATCGAATTTAGCAATATTTTGACGTTTATCATTCAATTTTCCTTTATGTGATTTAAACGAAATATCAACGATTTAGGCAATATTTTGCCGTTTTTTCATGTTTGTATGAATTTTCAGTTTATTGTTATTAATTCATTATATATACAGTAAATATGATGCAAACACGTAATTGATTGGAAATTAAATTCTTCCTTTTCATTTAACAGTTTGCACCTCGTTAAAATAGTGAGTATTGATTAGGAGAGAAATTCTGTTTTTATGGCATATTTCGACGTTTCCGCCGGATTGGAGCTATTTAACTTGTACATCTTCTGGAGGTAATATAAACGGAAAACCTGGAACATTTTAGTTAATTCTAATTGTGATGGAAAATAAAGTTTAGGTGTTCGGCAGTCCTCCTAATGGCTGGTGTCAATGCAAATCACATTTACAAAAAAAAAAAGTTGACTGATTGGCTTCTGTGGTAAAGTAAGGGAAAACAAGCAAAACAAATAGTATGAACAATGAAACTTTAATTAACTTTAAAAATATGAGCAAAGATAATCCCTTGGCTATGTACAGTGCAAACAAACAGGATTATAAAGTAAAAAAAACATAAAAATAAGAACAGTGGTGACGTTACTCTACAAATGAATAAAAACAAGAAATGAATTAACAGGTGCTGAGAATAAAGCGCTGGCTAAGAACATCTTCTAATAAACAAAGCGTATATCAGAGGTGTTTCAATCATATAGCGTATGTTTTCGGCTAGAGATCACAGGATATTCTAACTCCAATGACTAGTGCAGACCCAGTCATCGGCTAGGTAGATGGCACTGAGGTGCAGTGGTGCAGACGTCGATTCACCAATCAGAAGAAGGCTGGCTAGAAGTGGTAGTTTGGTGATCGGCGACGATGGAGGGGGGAGGTGGAGAGCGAGTGTCTGATACGTATGTGCTTGTCAGAAACTTATTTTACTCAATACGTACTACACTTGCTTGTAGTACCTAGATGTTGTAGATGTAATGAAGTAACATGACGACAGGAAAGAGCAGGCCAAATCTCTCCTTTTGTAAGGAACACTACCCGATCGCGGATTGGCCTACGTAGGTCGCGAGCGACCAATCAGGGCCCGCCGTGACGTCACCGAGTGCCCCGCGCGGCGCCAACGTCAGAGTTGACCTGACTGTGGAGGCGAGAGGACGCGCCTCGGTCAGCTCTCAAGGATTTGAGGCTCTACAAGCCTTATTCAGTGGATTAAACTAGCCATCGCAGCCCACCACAAGTTACTGGAGACCCTGCGCTTCTGGGAAGCAAAAAGGAACCAAGTTGATTGAGCAAAGGAGTGCCAAACTTGGAAAATAGTCGGCGACGACGCTGGGCGGCGCCGCTGGACGAAGACGGTCTGGAAGGTGCGGCAGGCAGGCCTAGCTGTGACTGGGTCACATCCACTGAGGGTTTTGGAGGGACGACACCGTTCCTATGACAAGGAGCAACGCCTTGTGGAAGGGACGAATGTGTGAATATAGTGATTCGCTCAGTGCCCATTGGTGAACCAGGATTGGGAGAGCTGCATCTCATTGATTGGAACGACCACGACGCGAAGGCTTCACGTCACCTGAGGACCTGTGGAACGTTCCTGGTTCGTCAAGGATCGACTCAGGAAGCGTGGGAACCTCACATCATTGAGGGACAGGCGTCGTGAGCCATTAATGTAAAGGTAGATCAAATTTCCCTCCCAATACCCCTTATGGATAATTACAGAAAATCAGGAACATTTTAGTTAATTCAAGTGAAAACACATTGAGTTTTAACATTTGTATTGAAAACAACATTTTCAGATGCCTTCTTAATAATCTAAATAACACGAAACCTTGCTTTATGATTTGAAGTAAAAATCTTCTAATATGGTAATATTGTAACTTTTTCTCGTTTTCCATGCAGTGTGATTTTAAGTAAAAATATTCGAATTTCAACTTTTTTCTTGTTTTTCATGTGTGATTTCAAGTAAAAATGTTCGAATTTACTAATATTTCGATACTACTCTATGCTTTCACAATACGTGATTTGGCCCACAAATCTCAGAATTTCCCATAATATTGCGTTTTTAAGCAACTTTTACTGCATTTTGTTTTGTACTGAAAATAATCGAATTTAGCAATATTTTGACGTTTATCGTCCAATTTTCTATCATGTGATTTAAACCAAATATCAATGATTTAGGCAATATTTTGCCGGTTTTCCACGTTTTAAGAAATTTTCTATTTACTGTTATTAATTCACTACATGTACGATAAATATGATGCAAACACGTTATTGATTGCAAATTTTCCTTAAATACTTCATTTTCAATCAACTATTTGTACCTCGTTAAAATGGTGAGTAAGTTATTGATTAGGAGAGAGATTCAATTTTTATTGCACACATCGACGTATCAGCCGGATTAGAGCTGTTGTATGTGTACGTCTTTTTTCGGTAATATAAACAGAAAATCAGGAACAATTTAGTTAAATCTAATGAGAACACATTGGTTTTTATCATTTGTATCGGAAACAACATTTTCATATGGCTTTTTAATGATGTAAATAACACGAAACGTCGCTTTGTGATTTGAAGTAAAAGTCCTCTTATATTGTGACTTTTTTCTCATTTTTCATGTAGTGTGATCTTAAGTTAATATGTTCGAATTTTTAAATATTTCAATACTGCTTCATGTTTTCTCACGATATGTGATTTGTCCTACAAATCTCAGAATATCGCATAATATTGCGTTTTATGCAAGTTTATTTGCATTTTGTTCTGTACTAAAAATCATCGAATTTAGCAATTTTTTTGAGATTTCACATCCATTTTTCCTTTATGTGATTTAAACCAAATATCAACGATTAGGCAATATTTTGCTGTTTTTTCATGTTTGTATAAATTTTCAGTTTATTTTATTAATTCATTATATATTCAGTAAATATGATGCAAACACGTAATTGATTGCAAATTCACATTAAATGCTTCCTTTTCAATCAACAGTTTGCACCTTGTTAAAGTAGTGAGTAAGATATTGATTAGGAGAGAAATACAGTTTTTATTGCATATTTCGAGGTTTCAGCCGGATTAAAGCTTTTATAACTGTACATCTTCTTTCGGTAATATCTGGAACATTTTAGTTAATTCTTTTTTTTTTAACACATTGATTTTACACACATTGATTTTATAATTTGTATTAAAAACAACATTTTCAGATGCCTTTTTAATGATCTAAATAAAACGGAACCTCGCTTTGCGATTTGAAGTAAAAATCCTCGAATATGGTAATATTGTGAGTTTTTTAGGTTTGTCATATAGTGTGATTTTATGTATAAATATTTGAAATTACTAATATTTCAAAACTACTTCATGTTCACTCACGATATGTGATTTTGACTACAAATGTCAGAATTTCGCATAATATTGCGTTTTTAAGCAACTTTTATTGCATTTTGTTTTGTATTAAAAATCATCGAATTTAGCAATATTTTGACGTTTATCGTCCAATTTTCTTTTATGTGATTAAGCCAAATATCAATGATTTAGGCAATATTTTGCCGGTTTTCCACGTTTTTATGAATTTTCACTTTATTGTTATCAATTCATTATATATACGATAAATATGATGCAAACACGTTATTGATTGCAAATTCACCTTAAATACTTCATTTTCAATCAACTATTTGTACCTCGTTAAAATAGTGAGTAAGTTATTGATTAGGAGAGAGATTCAGGTTTTATTGCACATATCTGCGTTTCAGCCGGATTAGATCTGTTCTACATGTACATCTTCTTTCGGTTATATGAACGGAAAATCAAAAACATTTTAGTTAATTCTAATGAAAACGCATTGATTTTTATCATTTGTATTGAAGACAACTTTTTCATATACCTTTTTAATGATGTAAATAACACGAAACCTCGCCGTTTAAACTGAATTAAAAATCCTCGAATTTGGTAATATTGTGACTTTTTTTAAGTTTTTCATGTAGTGTGATTTTAAGTATAAATATTCTAAATAACTAATATTTCGAAACTAATTGATGTTTTCTCGCGATATGTGATTTTGACTACAAATCTCGGAATTTCGCATAATATGGCGTTTTAAGCAACTTTTATTTCATTTTGTTTTGTACTAAAAATCATCGAATTTAGCAATATTTTGACGTTTATCATTCAATTTTCCTTTATGTGATTTAAACGAAATATCAACGATTTAGGCAATATTTTGCCGTTTTTTCATGTTTGTATGAATTTTCAGTTTATGTTATTAATTCATTATATATACAGTAAATATGATGCAAACACGTAATTGATTGGAAATTAAATTCTTCCTTTTCATTTAACAGTTTGCACCTCGTTA